>CM033457.1:453688-513662 GCA_019425755.1 Amaranthus cruentus | reverse complement strand
ATATATATATATATATATAGATCAATTACCAACTACAGCCTTGAAGTTTCATTTTAGAATACACAGCCTCGAAATTTTTTTTTTATAAACAACAACCTTCAAATTACCAAAAATGACATCGAAACAACCACTTTACCAGATGACTCCCTAAATAACCGTTGACCAAGGTATGTGACCTTTGACGTTCTATTATTTTCATTAATCATAACTAATTATCCAATTACCCTCAATTAAACCCTTCTTCCTCAACCACTCTCTTACCCTCCCTAATCACCACCATTCTCTCACCACCAACTTCACCACCCCACCACCACCACCATTAAAATCCTTTCTTTAATGGGTGTTTTTCTTGGATTGATGGGTATTTCTTAAGTAATGAAGGAGGAATTTTGTGAGTAACAAGCTGTTATTATCACTCTCAAATGTACTCAAATTTCTTATAATTTTGTCAATCAACATTGGAGAAAATGTATCCAACTCTTTGAGAGTTATTCAAAATTTTCATTTTGGTGAAAAGTATGCATGAGTAGACAGGTAAGGCTTAAATGAGAATTTCAATTTCTAAACCCTCTACCCCTACCCCTAAATTGTTCCTTCTAAGGTTAAAGGATTAAGAGAAGAAATTTCTCAATTCCTGATATTCTTAAATCCCTGAAAACCTCTTTTTTGCATCTGATAATTTGATAGTTGAGAGAGACTGTCAAATGAGAATAAATTGATGGATAAATGTCTTACTTTAAAGGGTGAGTATCTTCACCAATAAATACTATTATTGATTCTTACATGGTTGTAGCCATGGATTCCCTTGGTGGGATTAGAATTTTACTAAGACAAATCGCACGAATTCTAGAGTGTTAGGATTTGTATTGAAATCTGATTAGGTGAAGTTGATGAAATCTGATAGTTTGTTATTAAAAGAGGAGTTTTAATGGTGGTGGTGGTGGTGGGGGTGATGAAGGTGAGAGAATGGTGGTGATTGGAGAGGATTAGAGAAATGTTTGGGAAGAAAGGTTTAATTGGGGTAATTGGGTAATAAGTTAAGATTAATGAAAATAATAGAATGTCAAAGGTAACTTACCTTACTCAACAATCATTTAGGGAGTCATCCGGTAAAGTGGCTATTTCGATGTCATGTTTGGTAATTTGAAGGCTATTGTTTGTAAAAATATATATATATTTATATTTATATGTATGTATGTATGTATACGTGTGTGTGTTTAGTTGCATCATTATATACATCTAAAGAGTATTTTCCAAAATCCTAGGAGCTAAGAAAAAGCTCGAAGGTAGAAATTAGGTCTTTTAAAAGACTCAACTCTTTACATCTTTGAGTTCTTTATTTTCGCACCTTTACATTCTATTTTTATCTGCTCAAAACAAGTCCCAAACTTATTCTGCAAAACAACTTCTGTTTTTAGTTTCAAGGTTCTAACTTAACTTGTCAAGGCCTAACGTAGCTTGTTGTCAGCGAAAATATTTCATACTCTATTCAACCCCCTTTCTATGGCATTACATCACCCTTATTTATTCTTAAACAAGGACATGATTATTACTTATGGGATAACCGATATGTGAAGTTTCGAAAGTTAACCAAGTTAGAAAGTCATGATGGACATATAAACTTCTATGAGCTTATGAAAGAAGGACGCAGTTAAAGTCGACTTGTCGTTTAGAGAACAAAGAAGGACGCAAAGTTATTGTTTTCTTCTGAAGCGTCGGCTTCACTTTTCAATATTTTTTCCATTGTTTATTTTTTTACTTTTCAATACAATAAAGAGTTTAGTTGTAACCTAAACATCTAGGTTTTTTCTTTCTTCATTTCATCTTTTAGTTTTCTTGGACAAATTTAACCTTGTTTCTATTTGAAATTTCCGTTCAAAATTTGAGTTCTTGTTCATTTCACTTTCTTTATTTGTTAGGTTTGATTTTTATTTATTGACCTTTAATTCTTTTTTATTTTACATGAATTGATCTGTTATATATGTATAATATCATGTTTAGAATATAGTTTAATATTTTGTTGATTGCTTCCCTATCTAGTTAGTAGTTTTATTATCTAGGGTAGAGGAATTGATCCTAATCAAATATGAATTCATATTATTTCTATAATTAAATTTATACTCTGATTGAATCTTAGGTGAAAACCTATATTAACCTAATCAATGATATAATTGTATGAGATAAAGAGTTATTTCGTCTTAAGATTTAATGATATGATTGAATCTTAAAATCTTTCTCAAATATTCATTTTTGCTACGTATCCATTTGACCATAGAATAAACTAAACTAATCAAAGCTTCCTCGTGTTTAACTTACAACTCCACATACACCGTTTGCTTTCAATAAAAATAAATATGACATCATTATACTATAGAAAACCAAATCTTTAAGTTTAAAAGGAAATGATAATATTACTTTAAAAAAAAAGGAAATGATAATAATGAGAATAGTAAATTGGAGTTGGAGGAATTAATGTGTTACACACTAATTATATGAATGAAAATGGTAATTAAATTAGAGCATAGCTAATTGTTGTATGTTGATAGGATATGCAAATGACTTGGACTTGGAGGAGTAGGCCTTCTTAGCAAGTATGATGTTAGCCACTTCAGTTGGGTGAAATGCATCCCAAAATAAATACTTGTTGCGGTTCTCACAAGGTGTCTGTAAAGGAAGACATGTAATTTGCCCATTGTTCTTTCCTACCCCACAACATCCTGTCTCAACTTCTTCAAGCCCTGCATATATATACATATTAAAACTTAAAATCTTGGGATTCACCATTGGAATGAATTAATATCAATAAATAGTAAAAAAAAAAAACATACCATAAGATCGTCTGTTAGTGTATAAATCTTTGCTTCCTCGATAGGAGTCTAAGTATACAAACTTAGCTCCGGGTAATTGACCATTGTTAAAATTATCAACTAATTGACGTAGGCCAGAATTAAAGAGATTAATGATATTGTTCTTGCTCTCGTTACAACGACTATGTGATGTAGCGTTGTACCTAGCAAGCTCATAGGGTATGCAACCAATTTGACCAATCCCTGTTACAATCACTTTTCTGACTCCAAGTTGATACAAATCCGTGAGTTGACGTGAGTAATCTTGAATAAGAGAATTAGCATACACTGCCGGAGTATATTGTGTAGAAGTGGAGTAGTAGTCTGTCATAAAATAATTGTTAAGGTAGTCGTTGCTTCCTAATCCAGCGAAGATTAAACACTTGCTTAGATAAGTATTCAAGGCATTTGCATCTCCTCTCATATATCTCCTCATTTGTCTCACAACCCTCCCAAAGTTGTTTACTTGTTGATTCATTGGAATGTGAGCCCCTAAATTGTTGCCAGTTTCGTCTCTAATACCGGCAGCACCCGAAGCAAAATTAAGTCCCTTCATCATGGATCTACCCCTTGCCCCTGATCCTGAATACGGTGGAATCAGCTCTGAAAATCCTACAAGTTGAGCTGCAAAATGAATACAAAATCAATACACATACACAAATATCTCAATTAAAGTTAGGACATAGGAGGAGTAAATACCTAAGACATCAACTACAGTGAGACCATTGGAGAAACGGCCAGTGGGACCTTGAGGGAAATCAATGCCATAAGGTGCGTAATTGGCTCGAGCCAAAGTGAGAATATCGTTGTTGTTACCATTATCTACCAATGAATCTCCAAAAATGAAGAAACATGGTACTTGCACTTGTGTCGGCTGAGGCTCTGTTGTCGTCGTGTTACAAGCACCACAAACATTCATGTACACCAACAATACACATATTATTATATTTATTATTATTATTATAGAAACCTTCATACTTTGAATACTCCTAATTCCTAACTCCTAACTCCTAATTCCTAACTCCTAACTCCTAATTCCTAATTCCTAATTCCATACAAGTGATTATTTATAGACAAGAACCCAATTTAATAACTAATTAGATAAGGTGGTGAAAATGAAATGCTTTCATGGGAAACATGCTTGCTTAACTTGTGACTGGATAAACAAGTAGCTAGCTAGCTAGGACTAGGAGTAATTACTAATTAAGTAGGGCAATGTAAATGTGTGAAGTGAACTAGTGAAGTGAAGCAAGATTAAATAAATGTATTGGGTTATCTTTGAAATTTGCAGCGGTGAGGTGAGCTGAATGGTCATCCCGTGAACTTCCATGCTCCAGTTATCTACGCTACTTCCATCGGTGCTCATATTCAATTGCTTTTATTAAACTATTTGCCGATACTTGTAATTAATTACAACTCTCAATTTTAATGAAAAAAAATTATATTTTTAAAATGTAAATCCAAAGTCGTTGGATATTAGAAATTCTAAGTCAAAAACGGTTTCTTAGATACTCTATTTGGAATATGGGAAGAAATCAATATAAATTATAATTACACAATAGAGATACTATGAGAGTTTAGTAAAATAATATAAAAAATAAAGATTTTATTGAATAAAGTGTAAGTGTAATAATGTTAATTAATTACAACTCTATGTTTTCTCCTTGGAATATTTTGCCTAGAGGAAAATTAGACAAATAATTAGTTCCATCCACATGATATATAGACCTTTCTTGATGACTAACCCCTGTCAAAGATCACAAGCGTTAGTAAATACACTTAAAGACATTTCATTAATGTAGTGTTTGGAAACAAGTATTTCATTTCAAATTATAGATTTCAATTATGAAATCATAAATGAAGAATTGAGAATGACAAGATTTGGGTAGTCATTCTCAAATTCTCAACTTTAACTAATTTGAAAACAATGGTGAAATTTGATCCAAATCCAAATTTTAAAATTTTTGATTTGCCAAGCAATAGATTTTAGCCAATTTCATATTTCCAAATGAAATCTTGGTTCCCAAACATGGCCTAAGCTAATTAACGTCAATCTAATTAAAGCTGATACAATATATAACATATCAATAGGTTTCGATCATGTTAATCAAAAGCTTACGCTCATAGTTAAAGACCCAAGATATGATATATACCGTAATAAAGACTTAATTTATCTTTTATCTATGTAAGGACATGCTTGTATTGGAGAAAATATCAAAGAGGAAATAAAAGCCAAACAATATAGAGAATATAATTGTTGCCAAGTGTAAGAGCTGCTTTTAAGGTGATCGAGAAGGGCAAAGAGAGGAATTAACTTTCACAGTTTGACTTTTATTTTCTCTTAAATATTTACCCTTGTACGCGCATGTCCTACAAGTTAATCCAAAGAGTTAATGTCAAGAATACAACTCAACCAAAAGCCTAAGTTGATAGATGGAAATGATGAGATTCGAACTTGTGACCTTAGCTAGCTTTTGATTCTATGTCAAGTGACTAACTCAACCAAAGTTTAGGTTAATAGTTGAGACTCATAGATAATTGAAATAGTCCATAAGTTAAAACTAACCTTTATAAGTTTCCATTTCAAGACAAAGCAAAGTTGTTTTAGTTGTTTCATATGTTTGGATGTTGTGGTAGTATTATTCATAATAGGAACAATGTAGAAGTACCAAACACAGATTTTGGGCAGCTGAATTATGAGTTCATTTCTGGTCTAGTTAATAGTGTAATCAAACAATTTATTGGTAGGAATGGAACCATTTTGAGCATAAACAATCAAAGATAAAAAAACTATGTTTAGTGTTGTTATGATTTAAGTAGTGTGACTTGAGTACACCAAAAATAATAAATCTTATGAATTAGTGTTTGGAATCTGACAGAAAATTAAGAAGTGACAGAAAAGAAGAAAGAAATTTTATTAAATGCCTTTAGCAAAAGTATCTTACAATCATATGGGTAATATGCCCCATATATATATACACAAGAAGTAATAGAAACAGAAGCTATACACACGTGTCCTATGCAACTTAGAAAGAAAATAGTTATAACAACTATAACTAATCTTGAGAAACAGAATGTAGACTAACAAACTAATTGATAATAATAGCTTCTGACATAAGCCACTCCTTGTACAGCACCTATCTAACATTCAACATTAAGCACTTGCATAACACAACACCTAATAACAAGCTTCTGGACACCTGGCAGCATACTAACCTTCGTGTCATGTTGTTGTAGATTCATTAGTCTTAATATCCCCTCTCAAACTAGGAGGCGGTTTACTGACTCCAAGTTTGATTAAAAGATAATCGAATTGTGAGGAAGGTAGTGTTTTTGTCAATATATCAGCTATTTGATGTTGAGTAGGAAGTTAAGACAATTGTATAAGACCTTCTAAGACCTTGTCCCTTGTAAGATGACAGTCTATTTCGATGTGTTTTGTCCTATCGTGAAAAACTGGATTCTTTGCTATGTATATTGCGGATTGGCTATCACAATGCAAGGTGACCGACTCAAGCTTAGTAACCATGATCTTTGAGCAGCCTTACAACCCAAGTGATCTCAAAAGCAGCATTAGCCATTGCCCTGTATTCTGCTTCTGCACTGGACCTGGAAACTGTTGTTGTTTTTTTGACTTCCAACTAATGGGTGAATTCCTTAACAAGACCAAGTAGCCTGAAACTGATCTTCTAGTAATAGGACACGCCCCCCAATCAGAATCTGTATATGCTTGAAGAACAATCTTATCACAATCTTTAAGTATTATCCCTTGTCCACTAGTGGAGTGTATATAATTCAGAGTGTGAAGCAAAGCATTCTAGTGTGTGGTTCTAGGATCTTGCATGAACTGACTCAAGGTTTGAACGAAGAAGGAGATATCTGGTCTAGTATTGGTGAGGAAATTAAGTTTTCTTACTGAACTCCTATATTGTGTAGCATCTTGAAGCACCTCTCCATCTGAGGCTTAAGCTTAATATTAAGGGGTAGGGGAGTTACTGCATTCTTGAACTTGGATACACCACTTGTTTTTAAGAGGTCCTTAGTATATTTTTATTGAGCGAGGATCATCCCTTGAGATGTGTAACTAACCTCAATGCCAAGAAAGAAACGCAACTGCCCCAAGTCCTTTATAGTGAAGACACTATCCAAATGTTGCTTGATATGCAAGATTTCTTTATCATCATTACTAGTAAGCAAAATATCATCCACATACACTGCCATAATAGTGATGTTGTTATTTTGTTTCTTAAAAAACAAGGAGTAGTCATTCTTTGATTGGAAAAAACCTAAAATTTTGAACTCAATAACAAGTTTTTCGTGCCATTGCCTTGAGGCCTACTTCAAACCATACAAGGATTTTCTTAATAAGCACACTTTATTTTCTGGATTGGGTATCCCTTGGGGCATTGTCATGTACACTTCTTCACGCAAATCCCCATGTAAAAAGGCGTTATTAACGTCTAATTGATGTACAACCCATTTGTGGCTAGCTGCAACTGCCAAGATACATCTAATAGTAGTCATTTTGACTACCGGGGAGAATGTTTCCTTATAGTCTACCCCTTGCTTTTAGTTGTAGCACTTTACAACCAACCTAGCCTTAAACCTTTCTAAGGTTCCATATGATCTCATTTTCACCTTATAGACCCATCTATTCCCAATAGGTCTTTTTCCATAAGGTAAAGACACAACATCCCATGTGTGATTCTGAGATAAAGCTTTGATTTCTTTGTTCATTGCTTCCACCCAATTTGGGTCTGCTGATGCTTCTGTATAAGATTTAGGTTCTTCATAGTTTCCATGTATTTGAACAATTTGTTTATGTTCATTAGATAGGGCATGTATCTAATCAGATTGCACCAGTGTGTGTCCCTAGCAGAATTGCACTTGTAATCTTTCAAGTACCGAGGATGTTTCTTTATTCTTTTAGGTCTATCATTTAGGGGTTTACTAATGCTTTTATGAGGAAAAGTATTGTTGTTATCATATGGTTGCTCACATTCTGAAGAAATATGTGTGTCTATGTCTTCTGATAGTTCATGAGGTAACACACTGTGGTTGTTATCATATGGCTGATCATAGTGTTTTGGAACAAATAAATTTTTCATGAGATTTTGATCAGGTGCTCCAAACCTGTATGGAAAACACTTCTCATGGAAGTGTACATCCCTAGAAACTAATATAGTTTTAGTCTTTAGGTTATATAACCTATAAGCCTTCTTGTGTTGGGAGTACCCTATGAAAACACATGGGTCTGCTCTTGCTGCTAGTTTGTGTCTATCTCTTTTTAGAGTTGAAGAAAAACACAAGCATCCAAAAACCTTTAAAAGATTATAAGAAGGCTTGGCACCATATAATTTTTCATGTGGTGTCATATCATTTAAGGGAACAAGAGGCATTTTGTTTATAGTATGGACAGCACTAAGAACACAGTCCCCCCAAAACATAGAAGGGACCTTAGATTGATGATACAGTGTTCGTGCCACCTCTAAAAGGTGTTTATGTTTTCGTTCCACCACGCCATTTTGTTGTGGTGTCTCGGTGCAACTTGTTTGATGCAAAATACCTTTTCTTTTATAAAATTCAAGGGTTTCCCCTTTATAGAGTTCATTGGCATTATCTGTTCTTACAATTTTTATTTGCTTGCCAAATTGAGTGTTTACTAATTCAAAGAATGTCTTAAACACTTCCAAGAAATCACTCTTATTTTTTATGAAGATTACCCAGGTATATCTTGAGTAATCATCTACAATAGTGCAAAAGGTATTGCATTTCAATCTTGTAGTGAATTTCATAGGTCCCCACAAGTCTATATGAATCAATTGAAAACAATCAGTAGTTTTTATTGAACTCGTATGAAAAGATTTCTTGGTTTGTTTTCCCAAGGGACATACAGTACACAAGTAATTTTGATCAAAATCTTTACATTGCAAATCAGGAAATACAATGTGAAGTCTATTAAAGGGAATATGTCCTAATCTTAGATGCCACAACTTGATCTTTTCTAAGTTGTGTGACAATCTTTCTTGTAGACAGACAGCATAGTTGTATGTGTCTTTATTCTTATTAATAATAGGATCAGTGTATGATTGCAAGAGAACTTCTTGTGCTACAGGAACAAGTTTCTCTTCAACGTAGTAGAGGTTATTTCTTAGCCTACCAAGAAGCAACGACTTCATTAATTCCTCTTGCATAACACAAAGATTAGCAACAAAGCTTATTTTAATGTTCCTGTCTAAGCACAATTTATGCACAGAGACCAAATTGTACTTAAACTCAGGCACATACGAGACTTTGTTTAGCTTTAAACCATTGTTCAACCATACAGTTCCTACAAATTTAACTTTAACTTGTGCACCATCAGGAATAATAATGGTGTTATGTTTCCTATTAATGTGACTATATTGCTCAAACAAAGAAATATCACAACAAATGTGATCAGAGGCCCCACTATTAAGAATCCAATTAGGGGCTTTTAAGAACTAAAAACATACTGACCTTCAAGATGTGCGGAAGCAACTATTGAAGGTTCTTTGTCATTGTCCAGGTTAGGATGTGTGCTGAGTAAGCACATCAATTTGTTGTACTGCTCTTGTGTTAATTTGGGCTCAATATGCCTTTCTCCATTGTGTGTATTGCTCTGAGTAACATTAGCCTTCACATCAACATCTTTTTTCCAAATATTGGGCATGTAGTTTGCAGGATACCCATGAATTTTCCAACATCTTTCCATGCTATGTCCATGGACTTTGCAATGATCACAATAGTAACTTCCCTTCTTGTTTTGCACAAATTTTCCTTTTTCCCCATACTTCCTTTTGTTGTCTACTTTACAAGCAATAGGTGTTTCTTGATCTTTATTAAGGGTGCCTTTGCTTAACTCTTAATGTGTCTGTTCTTGTATCAAGATTCTATAGGCTTCGGCAGCGAATGGGAGTTCCTTCATCATTAAAATGTTGCTTCTAATATGCTGATACATGGGGTTCATCTTCATCAAAAACTCCATCAGCCTTCTACCTTGTTGGATCTTAACTATTTTCTTGTTAATTTCACAATTGCATCCGGAACAAACACATGCAGGGGTTGGATCAAGATTGTCCAGTTCATCCCATAAACCCTTCATTTTAGTAAAGAAACTCTCAACACTTTCATCAGATGATTGTACTGCTTTGCTTATTTTTTCTTGAATGGAAAATAATTGTGCACAAGAAGTTTGTCCATACCTTTCTTCAAGTTCATCTCAAATATCCTTAGCTGTTTTCAGCCATTGTAAGGTGTTGGCTATTTTTCATCAATCATAGATAATAGCCAACCCATTACCACATTGTTAACTCTGTCCCAGGCTTTGGCATTGACTGTGCTAGACGTTGACCTCTTGACAGTCCCATCCACAAACCCCAATTTGTTCTTGCCAGATAGTGCAATCACCATTGCCCTCTTCCAATCTTTAAAACCCATCCCTCTAAAAACCTTAGTGATGATTCTTTGCCCTGAGTCAGTTGGATGCAAGAAGTAAATACTGGATTGATTTGAAGTAGGGTATGCACTCTTAGTATGATTATTTCTCACCATAGTTGACTTCAAGGTAAAAGGGGAGTTAAAGAGGGGGCAAGAAACCAGAAATAGAAAAGAAAGGGGTGCAAAGAGCTTATGGCTCTGGTACCATTTTTTGTATATATATATATATATATATATATATATATATATATATATATATATATATATATATATATATATATATATATATATATATAATAAATAAAAAAAAAATGCAAGCTATACACACGTGTCCTATGCAACTTAGAAAGAAAATAGTTATAACAACTATAACTAATCTTAAGAAACAGAATGTAGACTAACAAACTAATTGATAATAATAGCTTCTGACATAAGCCACTCCTTGTACAACACCTATCTAACATTCAACATTAAGCACTTGCATAACACAACACCTAATAACAAGCTTCTGGACACCTGGCAGCATACTAACCTTCGTGTCATGTTGTTGTAGATTCATTAGTCTTAATAGAATCCAATGTGAAGGTTTAATGGGTGATTAAAAGGTATGATTGATGATGGTGTTTAAGTGAATTAATTCATGGAGTTAAAAGAGAATTAAAGACTTAAACACATAAGAGTAATGATGATAATTATGTATGTTGAATGAAGTTAATGAGGTATAGCAAGAGTTTCTTAGATGCTGTTTCTATGTGCCTTGTTCGAGGCACTTGAAGAAGGGTGTACTGATTTGTTCAAGCCTTGAGATCAGAAGGAT
Source organism: Amaranthus cruentus (assembly GCA_019425755.1). NCBI lineage: Eukaryota > Viridiplantae > Streptophyta > Magnoliopsida > Caryophyllales > Amaranthaceae > Amaranthus > Amaranthus cruentus. Next base: position 502,541 of record CM033457.1, on the reverse strand, counting down.
TAGAGTGGGGGACCTGTGCTATGCTCGAACAAGCCTCATACATGCTCGAACGAGGCAGTTGTACAACAGTACCTTAGATCACTTCTTGGCATTTATATGGACATTTGAGTTGTTTCATTATCATTCAATTTCTTACATTAAAATTTATTAAGTGTACATTTATTATTAAATGTGCTTAGTACTATAAATATAGGTCTCATTAGCATCTACAAAATCCACAAAAATACCTCAAGCCAAACACTAGCCTTATCTCTTCTCTAATTGTAATTCTCAATTTGTTATAATATAAGAGATACTACATCGTAGGACGTAGCCTAAATTGGGTGAACCTCGTTAATATTTTGTGTCGTTTATTATTGCATTTTTATCTCTTACAAACATCGACTTTATAGTTTGCGTAATTTGTTTCACACAAGACTTCACACTTTCAATCTTGGTGATATTAGAGATTGTAACACATCAAGTGTTGTAGATGCTAATTTTCTGAACAAAGAGTATCAATGCTGCCGCCATATTTTCTACATTCAAACACACCAACTTCGGGCTCATATCTGGTAAATGACAAGTATCAATGCTGCAGTCACAAATTGTTGTTTAAGTGGATAACATTGAAGTCTCTGAAGCTTCTTGTCACAGAATTCTCCTGAGAAGTTAGTCTCATTACAAGCTTCCACCAATGCAAAGGCACTGAATGTGTAAGATTTACCTTTGTTCATCTGATCATGATAACTTATTTGTCATAACCAAAATTGTAATTCGTATACAAACCATTTTAGTTTGAGTTCGAAAAGCTCCAATTCCATTGAAAATGCCAATGAAAAGAACACAATCTGAAATCTGCAGCATTTAAGAACAAAGGTAAATATTGATTAAAGTTTGTAAACTTTTAGCTTACGAGGTGTCAAGAGATGGAGGATATGTTATCAACTATACACTCTAATACCCCTCGTCACACAAAAACCCATGGGCTAAAAGTATGGATGCAACCCATACTCTCTTTATGTGTGAAGCTAAATATTCCACTGGTAATTAAAAGGGGGGATGAGATAGGAAATTATGACCTTTCGTTACATTGGCTTTTGTACCGTGTGAAGGTACTAACTCAACCAAAAGCCAAAATAGTGGAACCTGGTAGATATGCTATGTACTCTAATATAAGATTTAATATTATAGCTTCTAAGCTGTTATTGATACCTTTTCATTTGTAAGTGTAAATGTGATATTTCCTTGAATAGCATAACATTGATTCTGTATAGCTACAGCTAGTGTTGGAGCCTCGGCCTCCATACTTGGTACTGGTAGATCATAGACATTGTATAGTTGTTAGAAATGTGACTTTAATTTTATAAATCAAACATATAAAATAAAGTTGTAAGTTTGTAGTAGAAAACCAAATTACATATGACAAGTTCAAACCTTTGCTTAACATACACCAAATGCAATTTTGATCATCGGGAATCACCATATATCGATCATAGTAACAAGAAGATTTTGTTGGATCTTGATTTCAATTCTAGGCGAGATGCTCTTTTCTAAAACATCATTTCCTCCCTACTACGGTGCTTGGGAATAAACCGGAAATATGTTCTGAGATACAAAAAATTACACTAACTTCCGAGCACACGGAAACTAGAATGATGCAAGAGAAACTTAAGTGGAAGAAGATAAGAAAATTACAAACGAGGATTGCAAGTCCTCGATGTAAAATGCTAGAGAAGAAAAGAAATCAAAAAATGCATGTGTAAAATAACACACAAGCCTTCTATATTTATAGAATAGCTTACACCGATTCATGAAGCAACATCACTTCATGAAACACGAGGTTGCTCCGTGAAACACGAGATCGATTCATGAACTCATGTCGCCTTTCACTCAAACCTTACATCCCAAAGAACATGGCTAAGAATAACCATAATAACCATATGTGGTTATAAATTAACCAACAAAACAAAACAGAGCAAGAAACAAGACGAACCCGCACGAAACACAGGGATGCGCGGGCCGCCTAATTCTCCGCGGGGTGCGCAATAGGTTCTGAAAGCCTCCGCGGGCCGCGTAAAACTCCGCGGGGTGAGGACTTGCTTTTGGCAGACTCCGCATGTCGCGTAAAACTCCGCGGGGTGCGCACTCTGTTTTGTCCCATTTTTCCTTTCTTTTAAATATACACTTTGGGATATACTTAATTAATTAAATTATTTATTTAATATAATTAATTAAACATTTCCAATTACCATTATATACTCTAAATTCCAACAATAGTACTACTGCATGTTCAAAACACAACTGTCGGACACTTCACACATGTCTAAAACCACATCCATATTTGGACATGAAAGATGTGTTAAATGGACCTAAATTTTGAAGAGTTGATAAAAACAATGTTCAACTTTGAGGCTTTTAAAATTAATAACTCAAAAAGCATAAGCCTTAGACAAGCTCTCAGATTTCAATGGCTAATGACTTTCATCGGAGATCATCTGTTAGATTTGAATTTTACCTTCACAAACAAAATGACTTTTGATTTTGAAAAAAATTTCAAATCAATAATTTATTTTAAATATCTATATATTCTTATTTATTGGGAAAACTATCTAAAATAATACAACATTTCATTGATTTTCCTATAATAATTCTAACTTTTGCTTAAACATGAATAATCCCAAGTATACGGGGTGCTTGCTAAGATTGCACCAAGGTAACATTTTACCTATGCAACAAGTCATTTTTCATTAAAAAACAGTAATACAAAATTAAATTATAAAAAATAACTTTTTTTTAAAAGAGATACCAAGTAAGTTTATTTTTTGATTTTAACTTTTGATTTCTAATATTTTTGATTTTGATTTTTATTTCTTTTTAAAAATTAACCTGCAAAAATCGATTACCATTTGGAAACAATGTTTTTGGGTAAGTGACTTAAATTGAGATTATTTATGGTTAATTAAAAGTTAAAATTATCGTAGGAAAATCAATAAAAAATTGGATTATTCTAAGTAATTTTTCCTCTTTATTTTTGTATAAAATTATTTTAAAATTTTAAAATTAAATTTTATATTAGTTTGTGTAAAAAATTAAAGCGATGACTATTTTTCCAATAAAAAATTTCATGGACATTTAGCATTTAATTGATTGAAGGGAACATCATGAAAAATTACCCACTTTTTTTTTCGAAAAATTACCCACTTAATAGTTAACTAGTATAGAAACTTCTGCAATGCACGAATTTGTTAGTGCGAAATATATATAACAACAGTTTCAAATAATAATGTAAGTAATGTATACTATCGTTATTAAATTTACCAAATATATGATTTTTTAAATCAAAACATAACTATTGACGTTTATTTTAATTATTTACCCGATACATAACTTTTTTTCGTTCAATTGAACATATTAAATTCTAAGTTAGCAAAATAGAATTACCATAGTATACCTAAGGCTGAACAAAGTTTGTTCTAAACCGTAAACCAAACCGAACCAAACCGTAATTTGAGTATTTGGTTTGGTCTACGGTCTAAATGGTCTAGTCTGTTTTTTTTTCCAAAAATTACAGTTTACGGTCTAGTCCCAGTTTTTAAAATTTTTCAGAACAGGCCAGACCCTAAACCGTTTTTTAACCAAAAAACATAATTTTTAAAAAAAAAACGGGTTTCTATCTAGATATTTTGTGATATTATTATTTTTATATAGTAATTTATATTTGAATAATGTTGATGCAATCAACTAATTACAAATTATATTTATTTAGTGTTTGTAAGTGCGAAATATTTTCATAGAACATATATTAATTTGGAAAAAAATATAAAAACAAAAAACAGTAAACTAGACCAGACCAAACCGTTGTAGAACAGTTTGGTCCAGTCCGGTCCGGTCTGAAAAATTTCCAGACCGGAATTTTTGGTTTGGTCTGATTTTAGTATCAGACCAGACCAAACCGGACCGTGTGCACCCTTAAGTATATGTACAAATACTTTACCTAATTTAGCTTCAAACTTAAACAAAAAATATTAGATTCTAAATTTGATAAATATTGTCATGCCTCTTTAAATGATGACACTTGAGATTTTCCAAGACTTTTATAATGATACTAGTGTATATACCTGTGCAATGCACGGATGTATTAATGTGTTGATAAATATAATTATAATTTCTAAGTAATGGCAATGCAAATATATATTATCGTTATAAAATTATCTAGTTTGAATAAAATGTATAATAGAATTAACAATTAATTATTTAATAACAACATGTGATTGAGATAAATTCTAAAACAAAATTGAAAAAGAGTCACCATTCTACAGCATAGAAAATATTATAAAAATTAAAAATGATGAGAAAATCTTTAGAAAAGTTTAGAAAATAGTAAAAATTAATATATTATAAATTTTAATAATGAGAAATATATTCAATAATGAAATATTCTCTTATTTCAAAGATAATTTCAAATAAAACTTGCAAGAGAAGTTTTTTAGAGAGAAAACTTATTATTTAGTCATAAATTAGTTGACATTCATTAAAAGTAACACCTCATCAATAAGTAACCAATAGTTTTTTGCCAAATCATCATTTAATATAAGATTGACACTACGAATTTTCCAAGACTTTTAGTATATAGTATGATGATTCTAAGTTAACAAAATAGAATTACTATAGTATATCAACAAATACTTTACTTAATTTAGCTTCAAACTTAAACAAAAAATATTAGATTCTAAATTTGATAAATATTGTCATGCCTCTTTAAATGATGACACTTGGGATTTTCCAATACTTTTATAGTAACGTATGATATCAATCAGGACAACTCTTGATTGATTTATAATAATTACCTTCCAATTATTTAAAGATAATATTACGTGTAATTTTCATTATTAGTGACTTTTTTATTCTAAAAATAAACATGAATAATCTCAACCTTGATAAGTATTTTTCTAAAGTGTACTTGGTGACCGGATGACTCGTTATAGCAATTTTTATTTAAAAATAAATAAATTAAAATAAAAAGACCGTCCAAAAAAATGTTAAAAAATTTATGATATTTTTTATTTTTTAGAATTTTATGTAAAATTTCCTTTTTTGGTGAATTAATTTTAAGTTTACTTTTTTGGTGAATTACCTACTATCGTAGGTCATCGGGTTACCAAAGTTTACTCTAGGCAAATACCCCTTAAAGTTGGGATTATTTATGGTTAATCAATAGATGTGACTATTGTAGGAAAATTACGAATAGGTTGGATTATTATAGGTAATTTTTCCTTTATTATATGTCTTATTATAAATATGAATATTTTTTATATAGTATGAATACATTGTTATGCTGGGATGAATTCTCTAAAGTCTCTTGAAACTCTACAATATTCATTAGAAGGAAGGGATAATATTTGAATGTAACGAGGGGATTTGGCCTCTAGGGGTGCTGAAACAATCATGATGATCAATTAAGATTAAAGAAAAGTAGAATTGCAGAAAATAAAGGGAGAATAAAAAAAGAAAAACTAACCAGTGATGTAAGACCAATGATAAGGTTGAAGAATAGTTGAAGTGTAAGTCTGAGTGGAAACAGTGTAGACATCACTCACATTTACATCATCACCATAACCATTTACTCAACAAATAAGTGTTATCAATAAACACGTCAACCTATTGTGAAACACAAACATCATTCTTATTCTTATTCTTATTATTACTAATCAATTATTACTAATCAATATCAATATTTTATTGAATAAAAAGGGATCAATAAATTTAAGGGTTTAAATTTGGGATTGTTATAGTAGGTTGTAGAATTGAAGCATAATTAAAGAAGTTTTGTTCAAGACTTTTGAAAAGACTCTAAAAGTCTATATGAGAGTTTACCATTAGGATTAGGGAAGACTTTTGATTTTTGTTTCCTTACATATTAACGTTTGCCGCATTAATCATTCACTTTCTTGATTCACTTTGACCCATTTTAACATGCTTTTATTTAACTTTCCTTATTTTTATTTTATTCAATTATATTATTTTGGGTCAGTTAATCATATGAAAATTGTATTTGCTCATTATTTATATTTCTTAATTCAATTTTTTAAGGTGAATCTTATGGTATGTTATTTTTCAACCATGTCCAAACTCTCTACACGCAGAATTTATTGAGTATAATAATGATGATAATTTTTTTTATAAAAGTGAAATTAACATTATGAATTTTCTTGTAGTGTATCTTATAGAATTCAAATTGCTAATTTTTCCTTTGAAATAAAATAACTTTCGATGTCTGAATAGCACATCAAGAATGACCATGAGCTTATAAATTAAAAGTAGGTGTTGTATGGATCAATTAGAGCATATTAAAATAGTACAACCTCAAACTTGAGAAATATGAGTTAGGAAGTGTGGTTAAATGATAGTATCTATCTATCTATTGATAAATATCATAAGCGGAAAATTAATTAAAAATAACCTAAATTAAAATATGAGTTAGGAAGAATAAAACTGATTTATATATATATATATATATATATATATATATATATATATATATATATTATATATATATATATATGTATATATATATATACATATATATATATATATATATATATATATATATATATATATATATAATATATATATATATATATATATATACATATATATATATATACTATATATATATATATATATATATATATATATATATATATATATATATCTATATATATATGTCATGGAGGAGAACAACCCGAGTGAAGCTCGGTGAGTAAGTCTTCCTTTTTTTGGTGTTACATTGTTTTGTCATTATGAATCTTCTATTTTGGAATATTAGAGGTCTGGGGAGGGGAGAAAAATGTATATGCATTAGAATTCTGATTAGGAGGTATAAGATATACGCTAGTGGGTCTAGTGGAAACAAAACATAGGAACTCGTTTGGCCGTCGAGTAAAAAGGATGTGGGGTTGTGACGTGTATGATTGGTGTGAGTCGCTTGCTTCTGAAACACATAGTGGGGGTATTGTTGTTATTTGGGACCTGACTGGTTTTTTGTGTTTCCCAAAGGTTTATCGGGGAAAGATGGATAGTGTTAGAAGGGTCCATTGCAAATAGTAACCTCAATTCTTGTGTGGGTATTATTTATGGTCCTAATGACAGAATGGGGAGAAGATATATGTATGACTCACTTAAAGATCTTTTGGTGTCTATTGACAAACCCTTTCTGATGTTGGGTGATTTTAATGAAGTTTTGCATCCGGGTGAGAGATCGGGGCTTTTTAGATATGACCTGAGTATAAGGGAGTTTTTGGAATGGATCCAGGATCTTCACCTTATTGATGTTCCGTTACATGGCATAAGATTTACATGGGGTACACTTGAATCCCAAAGCAGACTTGATAGGTGTTTATGTATTAATGATTGGCTCGTCAAATACCCTGATCTACGTCTTGAAGGCTTGAAAAGGAGTTTCTCTGATCATAATCCACACCTCTTGTCATTGGAGAAATCAGTAAATTGGGGGCCAAAGCCTTTTAGAGTCTATGATAGTTGGTTTCTAAACCCGGAGTTCAAAAAGTTCTTATGTAGGGAATGGTCTAATTTGCCACATATGTGCCTTTTCAACAAGCTGAAAGCATTAAAGGGGCCTTTGAGATCTTGAAGTAAGGAGAAGTTTGGGTGTATGGATAATAACATTAGCAATCTTGAAAATGTGGTTCATGAGCTACAAAGGATTAGTGAATCTAGACAGTTAGATAACATTGAATGTGCTAGGTTGCGGGCTGCACAAAGCCATCTGAATGCCTAGATGATTAGGCGTGAGAGAATTTGGAGACAGAAGGCCCGAACATATGGCTTTAGCCTGAAAGATCACAATACAAAATTTTTTCATGCCTCCACCATTATCAAAAGAAAGAGAAAAGAGATTTCCCATTTGGAGATTGGAGGAAGGGTAATTTCTGGTGTCGAGAATCTCAAAAGGGAGATTAATAGGTATATTGCAGATCGATTCTCTAAAGATAACATCCCGGACCTGAGTTTTGATTTGGGTGATCACTCTAGTCTATCTGCAGACCAAGTGGAGTTCCTTGAAGCCATGCCCTCGAGGGAGGAAATAAAGTCGGCTGTGTGGGCTTGTGGTACAGATAAAGCACCGGGGTTTGATGGGTTCAACTTCAAATTCATTAGAGAAATGTGGGATCTGATCAAAGAGGATATCTACAATTTTGTTATAGATTTCTTGGAAAATGGTGAAAATGCGAGGGCCATCAACATAACATGGGTAGCTTTGATTCCGAAAGTGACAATTCCGGTCTCTATTGATGAATTTCGCCCTATTAATATGGTTGGAGCTCTGTATAAGATTATATCTAAATTGCTTTCCTTGAGGCTGAAGGAGGTAATAGCCCCTCTCATTGATGAATCACAAAGCGCTTTTGTCTTGGATAGACAAATCCTAGATGGGGTTCTAGTGGCTAATAAGGCTATTGGTTGGTTAAAAAGAAGAAAATCTCGGGTGCGCTCCTAAAGCTAGATTTCCAAAAGGCTTATGACTCGGTTAGGTGGTCCTTCCTTGAGCAAGTTATGATAAAGATGGGCATCGGGAGGAAATGGGTCAAATGGATTATGACATGTGTTAGTTCTGCCTCCTTATCGGTTTTGCTGAATGGTTCTCCCCTGAAGCCTGTGAAGATGGAAAAGGGCTTGAGACAGGGAGATCCACTTTCGCCTTACTTAGTTATCCTGGTCAGTGAAGCCCTTGTAAGCCTCCTAAGAAAAGCGGAAGAGCTGCAGTTGATTGAGGGTGTCTCTATTGGGAAAGATAGAGTTCGATTGAAGCATCTCCCGTTTGCGGATGACACTCTGATTTTCGTTCCTAAAACGAACTCGGTTGTCACCAACTATTTCCGTATCCTAGATGTCTTTGCGCTTATGTCAGGGTTGAATCTCAACTACAGCAAGTCAAACATCATCTCATGGTGCAATAATGAACTTGAGTGGGCTAAGTCTATTGCCAGAGAAGTGGGGTGTTCTCATTCAGTTTGTCCTGTCTCTTATCTTGGCCTACCCCTGGGGGAGAATATGAAAAAATGCTCTGCGTGGAAACCGGTGTTATCGAAGATTGAGAATAAACTGGCGTCGTGGAAGGCGAAGATACTTTCGAGAGCTGGTAGACTTACCTTAATTAAGAGTGTTCTTAACAGCCTGCCAATCTACTTCATGAGCATGTTCAAGATGCCCAAAACTGTAGCACAGATGATCGTCAAGATGCAAAGAAGATTCTTTTGCAGTGTTTCTGCTAATGATCATATGTTGCCTCCCTCGGTCAATTGGTCCTCTATTGAACTACCAAAAAATTTTGGTGGTTTGGGTGTGGGGAATATATTGCATAAGAATCTTGTCCTCTTGTTCAAATGGTGGTGGAGGTTTTCTGGGAGCGATCATATGTTATGGAAAAGAATCTTGATTTCCATCTATAACATTAAGGGCTTGAAGGCTACATCTGAATCCTTTGGTAAAATCAAGACTGGTACGTGGGCACATTTGATGAGCAATGATTCGGACACAAAGAAAGTCAGAGATATTGTCGATGAGGGCTTGCAGATTGTGGTGGGTGACGGTAAATCAACCCGGTTTTGGCGTGATAACTGGTCCCCATCGGGGCCGCTGAGATACTCTTTCCCCAGACTATTTTCGATCTCTCTTCAAGGTGATGCGTTAATTAATCAAATGGGTATATGGGTCGAGAGTGAATGGGTGTGGAGATTACGATGGAGGAGAAGACTGTATGAGTGGGAAAGTGAAGATCTTGAAAGACTAAATCTATTTCTTGAGCAGGTCAGGCCGAATCGGGACTTGAAAGATGGAATTAAGTGGCATGGTGTGGATTACCAAAAATTTCCCATCAGAGCGATTGTTGATAAATTGTATGAATCTGTTACTCCTATTATCCCCAAGCCTGTCTCTTCTTACATTTGGAGTATCAAGGTACCTCCTAGAGTGCATCTTACTATATGGTTGGCTAATCTGGAGAAATTGAAGACTAGTGACCTTCTTGTAGATAAGGGTTTGATTGACCCTAGCCATTGCTTATGCCCCTTTTCCAATAGCGTAATTGAATCCATTCCTCATATTTTGTTCACCTGCCACTTCTCGTGGTGTATGTGGATGAAGGTTCTTAATTGGTGGGGTATCTCAGGTGTATTCCCAAATCGGTGTGTCCCGTTTACACTCGCTTGGAAACTTTTGGCTCCTAGAAGGAGTAGGGGCAAAGTTTGGAATCTTATTTTGGGCTGTGTGCTTTGGTCCCTCTGGTTTGCACGAAATAAGATCAAATTCGGACATGGTGTACCTGATGTCGACTTCTTTTACACTTTGAAGATTCGGGTGGGTATTTGGGCGAAAGAGCTGCTTGGGCTGGATTTGTTATCTTCTATCGCCTTTTCTAATACATCCGTTGATCCTCTACTCATTCAGTAGGTGTTAGAGGTAACAGCTGGATGGTGATATGTTGTTTGTGGTGTGTTCTTTTGTTTTTTTGTTTTTTTTTAGTTTCTGAAATAGGTATTATCTGTATTATGATTTTTAGCTTTGGTGTGTAAGGTGTTAGGTGTTTTTGGTGTGGAAAGTTCAGCTTTCCTAGTGTATCTGCATAGCCCACCCCTATACGCTGTTCTGGGTGGTCTGATTCTTGGTCCCCGGATCCAATGGCTTTTTCCCCTCGCAGGGTTTTTTATGCCGGCGGATTTAGGGCTCCCAAGTCTCAGTGTTGGTTTCCTTCTCAGATTATATATATTTCCTACTTCCTAAAAAAAAAATTATATATATATATGTATATATATATATATATATATATGTATATATATATATATATATATATATATATATATATATATATATATATATATATATATATAGACACACACACACACACACACACACACATACATATATACATATATATATATATATAGGTTTAGGATCAAATAAGAAGGGGTGTGAAAATAGGAAGGATAGGAAGGAATTTCATCCATTAGATCTTAGATCAATGGTCCATTTTGCACACGTTTGAGAACAGGAAGGATAGGGGTGTGATGCTTTCTTAATTATTATGTGATACTTTCTGTATAAACATGTGTCACTTGAAAGTGCGATGTTTTCTAAATTAATGTGTGATGCTTTCTTCATAAATATGTGTTACTAGATCTGCTGCTATGACAAATGTTTTTCGACCGTTAGATCTTAATGAAGTGATACTTTCTGTATAAACTTCATTGAAAGATATATATATATATATATATATATATATATATATATATATATATATATATATATATATATATATATATATATATATATATATATATATATATATATATATATATATATATATATTATATACATATATATTAAAAAAATCGTATATTGCACGGGATTCTATACTAGTATGGTATATTCATATATATTAAAAAAATCGTATATTGCACGAGATTCTATACTAGTATGGTATATTCATCGAAAATATAATAATACAGGTGATAAATATCATATTATATTCCTATCATATATCATACAATATAATAAAAGACTTGGAAAATTTCAAGTGTCAGCTTATTAGAGCTTCGATAAATTGAATAATATGTTTCTTTTGATTACATGGGATTTTAATTTAGGAAATAATATTGATTCAAATAATTAAAATTTTATAATAGGTATAATCTATAAGAATATTTTAAATTTTATAATAGGCATAATTTATAAACATATTTTAAAGCTATGTTAAATTATGTAAACAATAATATCACATTCAAAATCTTTATTAAAAGGTCATCATAAAAAAAAAACCTTTTTTAATGAATAAAAAAAAACTTTAATTGATAGTTGTGAGGTTGTTATAAAATTTTAATAGTAATTATTACATTTTATGTAATTGGATATTTCTTTTAAAATTTATATTTTTTATGTATTTTTATATTAAAAAATTCGTACCTTGCACGAGTTTTTATACTAGTGATGTTATAATGATAGAACACGACACATTTACCAAAAATTTAATAATGGTAATATTTAAAGTAATCTTTTATAAGCACTACTATATATTATAATTACATAGTGCATACCTTTTAAGTTGTAACATTCACCAGTTTAAAATAATCTAGATCCATAGCCAATTAACAAGTTTTTGGCGGATATTATTTCTAATGTCGGGATTTCAAAATTAAATCTAATGTCGGGACTTGAAAATAAAAATTAACTAGTATAAAAAGTATACATAAATATTTACAAATTAAATGAAAGTGCGTAAAAAGTATATATATATATATATATATATATATATATATATATATATATATATATATATATATATATATATATATATATATATTGTAATTAAAAGAATTAAATATAAAGAAACCCAAAATACATTGTTAATTAAAAGTTTATAGGTTTTGAAACACCTCAATTATATACTACTTCCTCAGTTCCATAATACTCGCTACATTTTCCATTTTGGAAAATTTCATATTACTTGATACATTTCCTTTTTTAGTAAAAAACCAATCATTTAAAGTTATAGCTACTCCTATTTTTATCTTACTCTATATCTAATTACTCTTATTTTTCTTTTTCATTTTTCAACAAATAATATTAAAAAATTTCAAAAAAGCAACTTTCCACCTACTGCTCATCATTGCATAGTAACTTCTTAATCTTTGTGCTCATGCAATGATAGCAAGTAAATCAAAACAGAGGAAGTACATTCTTAGTACGATGACATATTTCACCATCCTTGTCTCATATGAGAATTCTTCGTCTTTTCCTTCTAGTCACTCTAGAAATGGCAACGTAAAATTATGCAGGACTATAAACAGACTAAGGTAGGAATAGACCAACATGGGATATTGTTTGTCCTTGACTTTTATTAATAGTAATTAATATTCCATGTTCCCATTTCACTATAAATTTCTTGAATGTAATTAAACTCAAGGTTATTCTATAAAATATTATTAAATTAACACTAAAGATTCAGAGAAGAAAAATATAGTCTGAGCAAATAATTGGAATGGCCATATGGGGCTACTTATATTGTAATTTCAGTCATAAAAGTGTTCATACATTTTTATTTTCATAAAGGAATAATTAAATTACAAAAAAACAGACAATATTTTTAGTTGATTTATTTTTATTGCCCTATATTTGATAGCTAAGATAGTCTAATTGCCTACACACTGATTGAAGTTGGTTGATTTTTTTGCATTAATTTTTGTTTCCATAATTATCATCTGGTTTAATATTTTTTACATTTTTCCAAAAATTCAAAAGTGTTATTATGGTAGTATAACAATGTAAATGATTGAATTTAATAATCAATTAAATGAATTTATGCATGTCATTTAAGTTTTTAACAACTATTGATGGAAAAAAAAGACAATTATGTACTTCTAATAATTTAATGAATTGTGGTATAATTGTAATGAAAGTAATTTATTTTGCAATATAATTTTCTACAGTGTATTTTCATTTTATTTATTTTTCAGTATAACTTTTTAAAACGTACATTTATATATAACAGTGTAATTGGAATAATTATGATTTATTGCATTCATTAGTGTATAATTTTTTTCCAAAAATGCAAACGTGTAAATATGGAAGGTCAAAAAAATGCAAATAAATCAATTCCATTAATACCATCCAATGAAAAAATAACAAATGGCATGCTCACATTCAACTTGCCTTTTTCTAAAATACAATAAAATTAATAGATTGTATGATGTTGATTCATGTATAAAATCAAATGAACATGATCAAGATTCAATTTCTATACTCATGATATTAAAGGACAAAAAGGTACTTATAATTTTTCTTATAATATCTACTATAAATTAATATATGTCATTCAACTTTCATTTTTGTATATTGCAGTTTGAAAAATACACAAGCGACCATTTCGAAATTTATATTCAAATATCATGCAAGTAAAGTAAGGTTGTATCTATTACCTTACATGCTTTAAACTAGTAGAAATTTACAAGACTACAAACTACACACATAAAACATGCTTTAAACTAGTAGAAATTTACAAGACTACAAACTACACACATAAAACATTTTATATGAGCCGAGAGACTCTTTGACCGCACTCTCCTATATAGGGTATGAGTTGCCATCTATCATCCCTCACCAAATCCTGACCATAGACTGTCTATGCGCGGGATAAACTAGTATAATGATGATGAAGATGATTTAGTAATTTATATTAGGAAAATTCCACATTAATTTATATTAGGAAAATTCCACATGGTAGCATCCAGTTTATGCATTATCTAATTGCCGTAGCATTTTCCGTTAAGTTCTTGTTAAATTCCGTTAAATTCATCATTTTGTAAGTTTTTTTCCACATGGTAGCATCCAGTTTTTGTTAATTTACCATTTTAACTTTTAATTCACCATTTTAATGTTTAATTCACCGTTTAATTCATTAACGCTCATAAATGTTTAATAATTTTATTGAAAAATTATAAGAAACTATCTAATCAGGTCGAAACAAGTACTTATTTGCCTATTTTTCGATACGTAAACCGAAAAAGATATTTGACGTCATTTTTATCTATCATAACGATTTTTTTTGAAAAAACGGACGTCGCTATTATCCTTATGGGATAACTCTTTCGAGAATTCGATAGAAACAAGTACTTATTCGAAAGAGTACTTGTTTTGACCGATAAACGAAAGAGTACTTGTTTTGACCGATTAATTAAACATGAAAATGGTGAATTAAAAGTTAAAATGGTAAATTAACAAAACGGTTAAAAAACAAAATGATAAGTGATAAACCTAATGCTACCATGTGGAATTTTCTTAAAAAAGTGCTACCACTGGCATTGCATCAAAACTGGATGCTACTATGTGGAATTTCCCTTTATATTAATATATGAGCTTTTTAAAAGAAATAATGTTCATTTTTATCTATTTATCAATGTATAAAATAAGACAAATCAAACAAACTATCACTTGATTAATTTTTTCTTTTAACAATTAACATTCAGATAAAAAGTGGTAAAATAAGATTAATTGATTAATAATGGCTACTACTAAAGTTGTCATTTAAAAAAAAAAAAGTATATCACAAGAATACTTCTATACCTGAAAATAAAACAGTCAATATTAAAAACAACCAGAATTTCAGACTTCACAAAAGTATGATTGCAAAAGACAATACTTCTACATCTCAAACATAAACTCCATAGTTGGGGCACATAATATAAGAAATTAATTCTTGGAACATTTATATTACAACCTTTAATAAAATCAATGAAAGTGACATAAGAATAAATTTGACCTGCATAACCCAAAAAACAGCCGGAAACTATATGAACTAATCAAAAAACCAGCAGTAACACAACAACAAAAATAAGGGAAAAAAAGATAAACCCTCGGAAACCTAGCAAGAGTGCTTACAATTATACAGATATTCAACGGGGATAACCAAGATGAAAATGGTTTCAATTCTGAAGAAAATGCTCGAGTGCTTCAAAGAAGAGAGGTGCCATTTCGGGGCTTGGTGTCTTGATTGCACATTTGACACCAGGAATTCCAACCGCTGCAGTCAATTCAATCAAAAATGGAATTCCTTTGGGAATCTTAGCTGAGAGATACAACACCTCCTGGTTTGCATTTTTCCTCTTTGCTATAAAAAACATGTTTGAGGCTGCTAATTTGTCGAGAGTTGATTCCACGCTGTGTATTACAAGGCCAGGGAATTCTCTCAAAACCTCATTTGAATCAGGAAGAGATTTCCATGTCTGTTAAATATAAATTGTTAGCAGATTCAAGTCAAAAGATTTAAAGCAGTAAAATTCCAGGCAAAACTTCAATGAAATTTAATCAAAATGAAATTAAAAAGGTTTACTGAAAGAAAACAAGAATCAAATTTCAAATAAGTACCTCCAAAAAGGTTGCACGTTCCATTCTCCCGTCTTCAGCGAACAGCACATGCAATGAAATTTTATCATTGAAATACCACACTGGTTGCTGGTTATTTTTCACTGCCACTTGAAGAAGAGTGTTTGGAGCACCGGGAGCTACATTTTGAAATAGAACCATAGGAAGAAGAGTCCTCGCTGATGCCCCCGGTTGCAAAGGTGGAACCTGGGAAACAAATATCAGCATTTTGAAAAAATATAAAATATAACGAAAAATGCTCTCCGTGAAAGACTTTCCAATTAGCAACATACCTGCAAAGGACCAGCAGCAGCAAGGCCAAAAGTGTTTTTATTGAACTGGATCATAAATCCATCAAGAACTGATTGTGTATTATTCTCAAACAGCATACTGTAGAACACTTGTCCCTCTCTACGTGTAAGTTCTGCACTGATTTGTAAACCTTGACCTTTCGCTGCAGGTAACAAAACTGGCAAAGTAGGGCTGCACGGGAAAAAAGTGAAATAAGAATATCATCTTGTAAGTCACAAAGTTCAAAAATTCAGGTCAAAAGCAGATCCAGACATGTAGTGTCATTAACATATTTTATATGAGGTTGGTGCTTCAATATATGCAATTTCAAAGCAAGAAAATGTGAAATTTTGGACAATTCAATGTGTTAGTAAAACGTCCTGAAAAGTATATATCGAATTGACTTCAAGATGAGTGAGTTTTCAAGTCTACGTATGAGTGGTCTCACTCACCCAGCCGGTGCAGGCTGGTCCACTGGTACAAGAGAATTCGAATTGTCCAGGCCTATTAGATCACCAAGTAAATCAGGAACAGGTGCTGGAGCGGCCACAGGCTGCCTTGGTGCTGAACTTGGTGAAGGTGATGCAGCACCCTCAACAGGACGTGCAGGTGATTCAGCATGTCCTATTTCACTTTCCTCAGTGTAATCATCTTCCTCAGCTCTCTGGGATACTGTTTTGAGACGAGTTACAAATGATTCTGGTGGCTTATGATAAACAGATGATAGAGTTGCAATATTTGCAAGTAGTTCATCAAGAAGAGAAGAATCAAGCTGGTTTGAATCATCAGTGATCACAGGCTTTTCTGCTAACACGACATCTTTAGCAGCCTGCAACAAAGCAATTTCTCTGTGTAAGTGTAAATTTCCCATGTATAGTCTCCAAGTCACCGAGTCAGAAAGCATTCAGAGTAAAAAAAAATGAAAAAATGACAAAATGGCAAGTTCACCCCAGCTTATATTAAGTTCTACTCAGCTCAGTTTTTTCCCAAAATTTTCATATTTTTATTAACACAAACGAATAAATTGCCTTCTTTAAAAGTCTCCAGACACAACTATGAATTTTGTAAATAAAAATGAAATTAATCAAATAAGATGTCATTTGCAGCTGGTTTCTCTTAAGCATAAGTCAATTGTTAAGTGTAACCAAAGTAATCAACTTTAACCTTCAAAAGACCTTTTGTAAGACTTAATTGAGGGAGCAGGATTTTTACATACTGCATGCATTGGTAGCAACCTACTCCAGAAATCGTTTTTAGGAACTCAATAAGCAACATATTAGATGAGGATGCTATGAGACCAAAAGATCTTGCTTTCAGCTAGAGCATTGAATCAATTAACAACACGATTTCTTTGATAACTGAGAAAATAATTACTAAGCATTCTGCAGCAAACATACTTCAAAGTAACTTTCTCGTACTAACCTCAGGATCTGTTGAAAGAAGACGCCAATAAATGTAAGCACGATCACGTAAATCAGGATTGTCAGTCTCAACGGTGGCATTGTTCAAAACAGCCTGAAAATAAAAAAGCATCCAGGGAAGCGATACCAGCATCAGAAATGATCACAACAAAATGGACAATATGTTTTGCTTCAAGTCATATTTTCAGTTATGCTAATGTACAAACAATTCTCTTATCTTAGACTAGCAATTTTCATCATACAAATTTTACTGTTTGAGCAGATACTTACGTTACATAAACTCGGGTACTTGTAAGTTACGGACTTAGGTACTTATCCAAGTATTGAATACATCTATTAAGAAAAAGATTTTATTGTTTTGGTTCACCACGAGAGGCTCCAATACAAGCACTTGAAGCAAGTCAAAAAGTTCAAGTAACATAGATGGCTATGGTACAGGTATGCAAAGAACTAGATTGTAAAAATTCTTGATGCTTATAGGTCCGTATTAAAACCAGATGCTCTTGTAGGATGAAATTATGCATGAAAGCCCTATGCCCCTAAACATTTTCAGAATCTTTTGGTCAAATTTATCTCTCCTTCCCCTTAATCACTATTTATCCATTACACAATCATGGTGCAAAACAAGGCCACATTATATGTATTTGCTGAGTCATAAATGCCGAGTCATAAAGGTTTCTAAATCTACTAACTAAACCAATAATACTCCCATATTAAATGTGTAAAAACATGTTATATGCCGGTGCATAGGATATCTATTCTTTCGGTCAATTACAATTACAATTTGATCACCACACTCTTCAACATCACCTTATAATACACCAATGAAATGTTTGAGAACTCCCAAATCACTTAAAAGTTGAGATTTGATCCAAATGGCACTTAGGGAATTTCCAATATTTATAATTATAGTTAACCTAATTCTATCTCCCAATTACAAAGGTCGAAGAGCTACAATATGGAAATCCTCTGTATAAACTAATTGCTTCCAACTTCCAAGTTCCAAAACTCATCACATCCTAGAAATCTTTGGCTTTATTCTCGAGTCTCAGCTCAGCTATGGATCCCCATTGTATCTCTCAACAACATTGCTATGTGTTATCTAATGTTTCAAAGAATTCTTCCTCTAGATCTGAAGTAGTTCCTTATATGCTTCCCGATTAGACAAATCTCATTCATTCATTTGAGATCTAAAGTTGAGCACCACTAAGATTAGTCTCATTTTTGAAACTATCAAAAAAGATGATAACGAGAGTTTAGAGCAAAATTAGGACGGATGCTTAAAGTTTTGATTCTAATTTGGTTCTCAATGGAGAGATCTACAGAAACATTAGAGGAAAAATTATTCTTCAGTCAAAAATGTTGTAGATCTAAAAACAAAGGAATAATCTTTCATGATTTAGATAAAATCTAAAGTAACAAAAAGAGCTTCAAAAACAAGGGACTTCAACCAAAAGTTTCAATATTACTTGATGTTTTAGGTCAATATATCAGGGATTCTTATTTTAGGATTTGCAAACCAAAATTGGTTGATGCAGTAGCAGTCTAAATGTAGGAAGATCGAGAAGAGTAATTGAATTAATTTTCTGTTTTTTTCTTCAATTTTGCTACTGAAGGCTTATGATGATTGCCTAGTTCTTGTAGTTTGTCCCCATACCACTTTCAAATATTATTTTACATACTTATAAATTCAATAAGTAGAATTACACTTATTTCCTAAATAGTAATCTATATTTGAAATTCCAGGAGTTCCTAATTTGGCCAAACAATAGATGTGAAATCACTATGTAGCACTTGACATTCCAATTATCTAAAACAAATTTAAAGTTTCCAAAGACAACCTAAACTAAACATTATTTCGCCAGTTGCTTGGTAAAAGTCAATCAATTTGTTAATGGAAACCTCTTAGATAACACAGAGAAAAGCCGAGTGTGTTCAACCCCCAAAATAGTTAAAATTACCTGAATCATTTGTTGTGGTCCTTCTGTAGGCTTTTTTAGAAAAAGCTTAACAGTGGCTGTAAGCAATTGCAACTGGACTTGAGGAGGCTCTTCAGGGAAACTTTCTAAGAAACTCTCCAACAACTCATCTGCGTTGTCAATTCTTTCTGCATATTCGCCAATGATCCAGATCATCGAAGCCTGTAAAATATATATAGACAAATGAATAAGCCTCAATCAGATGCCCAATTAAAACCATCTTCATTGTCCATTATCAAAAAACAATACCTTGGCCTCTGGTTCATCTAGAGTGTCTAAGCTCTCACAGAGGGTCGCAATGATGGACTCATAGCTGGATTAACCATGGGAAACTATAAGAAAAAAAATGAAGCAAACCATGACTGCACAAGACTCAAAATTCACTAACTCACGTATTAGGGTATCTTCTAAATATATCCTTAATGACTATAATTGCCTCCTGGACAACATAATTTACTTTGATCTTGATCAACTCCAGCAAGACACTGATGCATCGTTCAGCAGCTCTCTCCAACTTGATGGCACAACGACCAATTGCACGCACAGCCTTCCTGACAAAATCCACATCTACTTCTGTGGCATATTCTTTGAACTCCAGTAAAACCTGGAATCATGTTCATTAAGTCAAGATCAATGTTCATAGAATATCGTATAATTAGATAGCAGCAGATAATAATTTAATCACCTGATCAATATTCCTGTCTGAAGCAAGCTTGATCATGATTTCCAACTTCTCCATCTTGACATATATAGGGTCGTTGTACTTGCAGAAAAACACCTTGGAACAAAAAAGTGCAAGATAAGCAGATGATCATAATTCATAAACTGTTATGTGTTAACTAATGTACATCAGCTCTTGGGCATCCCTAGATCAAGAACCAAACCCAAGAGCCAAACACCCATCCCTAATGCAATATATCGTTGTAAATATTTTTTCAGGTTTTTTGTAATCAAAATATAGGCCATGACAAAACTAGGACTGTCAAACGGATGAAGTTAGATCGGGTTCGTGTTCGGCTCATATATAAATGAGTTAGAAACTCCTTGACCCAAACCTAACCCGTTTAGTCAATTGGGTCGAAAATCACAACCACATCAAGTCAACCTGATGTCAATCCACATAACATGTTGAGAGGTTTTTGCTTCCATTTCAAGGTATCTAACATTGACTAAATCTTATTCTTTAGGCCTTAATTTTAAACTATTAGTTCATGAGTTGTTTATTTTGTACTTACTATGGAACAAAGGATAATATTAAATGAATTAAGTTCAGGTTATATACAAATTTTTTACAGGTTGAAAATTTTGACCTTAACTTAACACATTTAAAAACAAATTAGGTCGCGTCCACCCTTTAATTAGTTGGGTCAAAAATTTCAACTCAAACCCACTTATTTCATGTTGGGTGGCAGGTCGGATCTGTCAGGCAGCCCTACGAAAAAACATCCACAAGTGATTTTACGACCATTAATGAAACTGCAACTATATAGTTTAAATAAAATTAGAAATACAATTAAATTTTTAAGAAACTACAGTTTATAGAGCGCAAATTACATGGACATAGAGTGAATGAAAGGTGGGTATTGTAATCCTATTCATGATGAGTATACCTAGTTAGCCATAGTGGGTGGGGATGCGTTAATGCATACACTGATGGACAGAGAAGACTATAAAATTTTACTAGTCATAGGTGGTGGTGGTGGTGGATAGATGGTGGGTACAAAAATTTTAGGTGGGCATGTGTAATGAAGGAGGGCATACCACCCCACCACCCCCCCAAAAAAATAATAATAATAATAATAATAAATAAATAAATAAATAAACTCTTTGCTATTGCTACTCTCCCCCCATACCCAATTTTCCTAGTTGAAGATAAAATCTAGGGCCTCCCTCTAAAGCATGAGAAGTCCCATTATTAGACAACTGCCTTTTTAATTAAAGAATTTGATTAACAGTGATTTTGTAGTAGTAAACTTCATAGAAAAGGAAAGCTAAAACTTGAATATGCGGGCTATTGGCCTTACAAAACTTTGATACCTTGATTTCATGGGCTAGAATAGTTGGCCTCTTCTGCACAATCAAGTTGATATTCCTTAGAGCAACATACTGTATCTCAGGTTCTGCAGAAAGAAGCGTTACCAGAGGTGGAGCCATCTTTTTACAAAGATTTCGAACTATATCGGTGCTAGTGATGTGTTCCATCTGTTGAAGAATCATCTGCAAGAATCCACAAGAAAGGTTATGATTAAAACAAATTATCTAACAATGGCCGTCATTGAGCTACCACAAAAAGAAAAACAAAATCACCTTCACAGCTGAAAGCACAACAGCACAGTTTGCATGTTGAAGCCGTGGAGTGACTCTCTCTACAATGTTCTCCCCCTCTCGAGCATCAGCTGCTTTATATCTTGACAGGGCATCCAATATAAAAACTTGACCCCACCTGAAAATCAGTGAAGATTAATGAACAAACAATACAATAGATTTAGAATTGGGGATAAACAAGGTACTAAAAGGCAAAAGATCCATTATTTCAGACTTCACAGTTTGAGTGACCCTTATATAGAGATCCAAGAAGAAATTAGTCAAAAACACTGGTTGATTTAAAAAATGATCACTAGAGAAAATATAGCAGTTTTGCAGAATACAATCTACATACGAAAACAACAAAGGCAAGAGATCACAACTCACTCTGTGCATTCATTGAGCGCCGTAAGGAGCTTTCCAAGTGTAGCACTTGTGATTTCAAAGATGGGTTTAGTGCTATTCTCCTGAATCTCAGCCAAAGCAGCCACAGCATTTGCTACTACCATTGGATTATTGTCAGATATCAAGTCTTTCAGTGCATCCAGAAATCCCCTATCTTCAACTAGTTCAGCATTGATATCATAGAGCTTAGCCACGCATATAGCAGCTGTCTTGCGAACATATGGATCATCATCCTAATAAGAAGCAAAATGAACAAAAAAAAAAACAACATTGCTCAAAAACAAATACAGTCTGCCAACGAGCTTTTTAAAGATTTAAATATTGAAGAGGTCAACCTTAAGGCACCTTTGAAGGGGATCACACAAATACTCAGTAATCTTGTCTACACGAATACAACCCATTGTTCTCACTGCCAAAGCTCGAATTAAAGGATTTGGGTCCTGTGAATCCTGCATAAGAATAAACAGGAACATTCCACTTTTAGCTGAATATAAAAATATTTATAAAACATAGCATTACAAGGAAAAACAAATACATGTAACAAATTTGAATATTAATAAATAAAAATTCTTTATGACAAGAGCTTAACATAGGTTCCCCAAGGAGAGGAGGTTGAAGAATGGAAACAAAATGCAGCTACCCCAAGATGTGATTCTGGAAGAACAAATGCATAGGCATCAATATGAATTCACCACCTACCAATCACAACCTTAATACAAATTTGCTTGATCTGAAAACACCAACAACCAACAAGCGAAAATCTTCTGCACAGACTAACTACTTCCCCATCATCCATCAAAAATCAATTTAATCATGACAGTTCAAGCTTGAAATAGTAACAAAAAAGAGCTTCGGTTCAATAATGTTGAGACAAGTTTTAAACTAGTCTCAAAGACGAGGAATAACATACGATGGGAGTCAGAGCATACAAAGTGGATAGACTTTTCATATTGAATTCAGTGCTTCAAATGCTTATAATAGTTTCAATTTTCTAGAACTAAGAATAATTGTGAAATGATACTAGTGGGCACATGTTCCACAATAATTTTGTTAGTTGTTCATTAAGTTAGTTTTCTCAATGTTTAGTGGCCTGGCAATAGAATCATGGGAGTGACATTGTTGACCACTAACGGGTGTATTCCTTAGTTTTATGAGTATTTGCTAGTAAGCATATTATATATAGGTTGCTTTGAGATTTGTTTTAATGGATCAATGCAAGTTTGGTTTCCTTCGTTTCAATATTTTACTCTTTGTATGCAAATAACACCAATATTTCAGACGAAATATAAGCAAAGGTCAAGATATTGCTAATTCAAGATACATAGACCATCTTCTTTAAGAGAATCAAATATTTACAAATTCCTTTTAAGTCTAAATTCTTTATAGCACACCTATTACTCATAAATTAGATACTTTAAGCTTTACAAGCATTCTTCTGTTAACTACCACATAACAATACATTTTTAAATCATCAAGTGACAATTTGAGATAGGCTCAGCCAAAAGCATAATGATGGTTTCGTAAACCAATAACAGATAATGAACCCATACAAAAAGGACATAATGGATCAAGGATACAGTGGAGAACTGTCAGCTTACCTTAACAAATGTGTTGACTGCGAGGATTGCCAAGTCTGGCTGGCTTTTAGCATAGTTGATGAGATACAAGTATACTAGCTTCTTCAACTCCAAATTTTCCGTTTGCATGCAGTTCACAACATCAGTGAACAATGATGAGACATCCTTACCAACTGTCATTGCAGCAATAACCTTTTTCACAGCATCTTTTCTCTTATCCTAAAAACAAGAAAACAACAAGTGGAATTTTAACAATAATTGTGAAATTTTAACAATAATTGTGAGCTAAATAGAAGATATAACTCAAATGCATGAAAATGCTGGAGCACTGGACTCCTAAACTTTCAGTAAATGAGCTCTATAACAGCTGATACCAAAAAAATTTTAGTTGAGTCATAGTGCAAAAACGCGGTCGCGGTCGCAAACACGGTCGCGATCACGAGAACTAAACAAATGCGGTTATCGCGGAACAAATTGCAATATTATGATATTTTTGAAATACAATTTTCATATATCAAATAAAAGAATTTAGAATTAAGAAATATATTTTACATTAACACCTTAAAACATTACAATGTTAGGACTTAGGAGTACTCGTAAAGTATTGTAGTTCTTAAACTATAAAGTAATATATCATATTCCCATTAACCAATCCTACTTATATACTATTTAACTAATAAAAATCCTACAATTTCAAATCCTACATATTAGGCTTGTACTATACTCCATAATTACTTGTACTATAATAATTGCAAATTTGTACCCCCAAATCCCCAATATTTGTTTGCGTTTAGCCTTTTACCCTCGTATATTATTATTAATTTAATTAGTTAAAAATATTTTATTATCTTACTCTTCCCTCCACCTCTGTCATTATCCATTATCTTTCGTTATTCTAGATCAATCTAGAGCATCAACATCACTTCTTCTCCTTGATCCGTCCTTCTAAGTCCTAAGTAAATGTTTCACTCATTGTTACATGGAACGTGGAACGTAGCCATGTTCCGCAATCCGGGAACGTTCGTCCCTAATCACCACGAAACGCAACTCAAATCACTCAAGGTGACTTCCCGATGTAGAAGACCTTTTCTAAATGGTATTTTGGCCTTCATTTACAAATTAAAGAAAAAAGAAGGGAGAAAAAAATGAGATGAAACCTAGAAATCTAAAAAATTCCACTTGAAAGTAATTTCTTAAAGCAAATTAATCAATTTAGTTTATTATTGTTTTCAAATATATTTTTTATACATAATGTATCTCGTACCCAATCGTTCCCAAGTCAATCTAGGTTGCGTTCCGTGTTCTCATTCCCGTTCACCATCCCAAACCAAATGTCGCCCAAGATAACAATGGTTTCAGTTCTTCGTCCTCCGTACATCATCCTTTGTCCTTCCAGAACATCAACCAACAATGTTGCCTACAATTCTTCTCGTTGTTCTTCCTAACCGCTGTCTGCAATTTATGAACTAGCGTGTAATCTCGGTGGTTTGGTGGCTTGTAACCGTTGATGCGGCCGATTTCCGTACTAGCACACCGGATTTTGAAGCTCCGTTCCAAAACTCGAGAAATCAAAATGGTAAATATAAAAACCGTTACAATACGACCGTCCTAAGATGAGTCGACTGCATTTCGATTTCTTGGGTTGAGTAATAGAAAATCTATTCAAAAAGACTTCTACATATCAACAAACTCTAGTCTTCTTGATTCTGAACAATAGTGACATTCTAGTTTAGAAAGCTTACAACAAAACTATTACTATGTCATGCTAGCATTTCTCAAGGTATTTTTGGACAACTTAAACGATAAGAAGAAAAGAAAGGGGGGATTTACAAATGAAGCTTATTGGATGAGGATGACTGTGTGTGAGGACGCACAGACATATATGAGGCATACCCCTTGGAATAAGATGAAGCAACACTGCACTTTCTAAGACTTATTTATAAGGATGAGAACATGTCAAATACCAATTTTACGACAACAAAAGATGTGTCAATGTTAAATCAGGATAGAAGGAGCATTAAATATTTCTAGCTAGCGAATAACATTTAATTGCTTCAAATGATATGAGCATTAAAAAAGCTTGCAGTAGCCTAGAGAAACTTTGGTAACAATCCAAAACTTGTTTCTTTAGGTACTTTTAGACATATTAAACCATAATAAGAAAAGAAAGGGGGGATTCACAGATGAAGTTTACTGGATGAGGATGACTGTGTGAGGATACACCAACATATAGGAGGCATACCCTTAGGAATAAGATGAAGCAGCACTGCACTTTTTAACACATCTCTATAAGGGTATTAACGTGTCAAATACCAATTTCCAGGCAACATAAGATGTGTCAAATTAAATCAGCATAGAAGGAGCACTAGCTAGCGGATAACATGTAATTGTTTCAAATAATAAGAGCATTAAAAAAACTTGCAGTAGCCTAAAGAAACATTGATAGCAATCCAAATCTGGTTTCCACATAAATCATTCCCCAATTTTGCATCTTTTAAAACTCATCAGCGTTCAAACTTCTATTACACAACTTTATATGTAACCAACAGCTAGGGCCTCTATACTCATCAAGCAATGAATTCTACATTGATAATAAACCTTAGACAAGAAAAATCAAAATTACAAATTTCCAGGAAATGATAGCAAAGAGTAGAAATTAGTGGCAACAAACGGTCAGATCAAAACATTTGTAGTGAGTAATAACAACAAGCATTCTAATCATAAATTACTCAGTTTCTCCGTGTATTAAAGTTTGTATAATTTAGAACGCTTAGTATTTCTTTTTCTTTTTTTGGATAAAGAAGGCGCTGTATTTTTAACATCAAGACAATTACAACAACTTGTTAACAACTGTTAGCTTATTTGCGCAACGAAACATTACTAAAACTCGAATTCATAGTATTCTGTAGCAAATCTCTTGATTCATTAAGGCAATCTGTGTCAACAAATTTTGCAAAAAGCATTATCTTGATTTCAATTGCATGAAATGAAAACACTAGTACAATGTACGTAACTCATCCAGCTTGTTTCATTACAATCAGATACCACCAGATTTTTAAAGTAAATAGAGCGGATGTAAATTCGTACAGTAAAATTGAAGTTTCAATTACATTGTCAATGATCTAACTAACAGCTAACCCTAAGTCTGATCCATGAAATGACAGATATAATTTCATCAAAAATAGACGAATTTCAATAATCACACAAATATAAAGACAGATCAGCATACATTTCCACCGATTTGAGAACAAAAAATGTAAATCAAAAGAAAACAGCGTCAAAATTAATTAATGTTTGACAAACGAGAGATAAAAAGATAACCTTGTATTGAGAATTGAGCTCTTCTTTGAGTTCAGGGATTTCACCCTTCTTCGTAGTGGAGAAGTACTTGGAATCATGACCACTCATATTTCTCTCTTTCGACTCTCGAGCTTTTTTGGTGTGATTTGAAAATGGCGTCGATAGAAGAACGAGAATTAAAGATGCACAAGATTTGTCAGAAGACCAAAAGAAATACTTGCAATACCCAACTAGACATGCCCACCCCCGGTTCGATTGTCAAGGTGTGCCAATTAGGGCCGTAAATTCGGTTACTCGGTCTGGTTTTGGGTCGGATTTCATTGGGTTCGGATGTTCTCGGGTTTGGGTTTTCTCAGGTGATTTAGCACTTTGAATCGGGTCGATTCGGTTACGGGTCCAATCGAGTGCGGGTCTATGTCGGGTTAATACCGCACCGGGTCGGTTTCGGTTTTGGGTCATATCCATTTCAGTTTGGATCTGTATCGGGTTCGGTTAATACAATTCGAATCCAAATCGGTTATGTGGCAGGTCGAATCGAGTTCGATTATACTATGGGTCGGATCATTTTTTGTTTTAGGTTAACGTTAATTCAGATTATTTTGGTTCGGGTTGACTTTGGATCGATTATATCATTTTTGAGTTGTGCATTTAGTTCTTCTCAGAATTCGGGTCGATTAAAATTCAATTCAATTGAGTTTTATGTCGAATGAAATTTATGGTTGTTTTATTCAATTAATTTATGTTGAAATCGTTTGGGATTGGAGAATGAAGAGTTGTACTTGTATTCGGTTAATTAAGTTATCGGTTAAACAAATTTGGTTTAGTCTACGAAAAAGTTAATAAGATTTAATTGTGGGCCTACATTTATTGTTTAATTTTAACTAAACTAAACTTGATTCAATTCAATCAAACTTATTATTAACTGAATTAAACTTGATACGGTTAAATCAAATTATATCATTTCCAAAAAAAAAAAAAATCAAATTATATCGCTTAATCACATTATCGGGTTAATCTCGAGTGTTGATTATGGGTCATTTTGGGTGGGATTATGTCGAGTACCTATTGGGTTAAAGACAGGTTCGCGTTGTAACAGGTCGGGTGCAAATCGGGTTCAGTTAACCATATTGTCGGGTCAATCTCGGGTGTCGATTGTTCTCGAGTCGGGTACCGGTCGATTATTGGTCTAAAATAATCGGGTACATGTCAGGTTACGGGTCAACATCAGGTCGAGCTTCGACGGTTACAGGTCACTGCACCTCGGGTCAACCAACGGGTCGGATGCAGGTCGATTTCGGGCGGTATTACAAGTCGGGTCAATTTTTTACAGCCCTAGTGCCAATTTACTTGAACCGGATTCTAAATTGAACCATTAGATATTTTTATTTGAAAAATTGTCTTGATTAATACAACCTATTTTCAATTTTTTGCTAATAATCCCACTTTTTGAAAATTAAAAAGGAAAAATTATTTTTAAAAAGTCAAACTATTGGTCATTTGCAAATAAAGGGCCAACGTTTCAATTATTGTTTAAAACAATACAGTATTTTGTTAATTTTTGCAAATAAAGAGTCATTTCATTAGTAATTGGTATCAACATTTATTTCTTATACAACCCAAGTCATAGCTGTCACTTTTACTTTATTTCAAACAATGAAAGTTACCATCTTCTTCACACATGCAGTTACCTTTAACCAAAATTTTTCAGACCTCCAACATTCTGTAATAGTGGTTCAATAACAATTTTAAGGCAACTTTCATTTCTTGGGTATTGCAAAAGAGAATTCCAGAAAAACATCACAACATAAGTAAGTTTAACTCTAAATTTTCGCAATCTCTCATTATTGATAATTGTTCGAATTTCGCTTAGAAATTAGGCTTCACTCTTTATGGTGGAATTTGGTTTATCACATTAAAAATTAGAGTTTTGTTGTGATTGTGAACACAATGATTGGAAATGTGTATGCTAGACTTTGGTATGAGGGCAAATTCAAGGAAGATTAGTTATGTTAGAGGTTTTGGTCGGACAATGAGGTAGATCTTGATGATTTATCCATGCATTACTTGATGAATTTAGCTAATAAATGCAATGGAGATAGAGGGATACAAGGATTTTTTACTTGCTTTCGGGTTACACTTAAAAAGATGACTTAAAATAGATAGATGGGAAGATTGATGAGCTACATAGTGCGGTAATTTTCTCCTGGTTAAACTGTAAGACCTTTTGTTGGATTTAAAGTTATTGAGTTATTTATTAGTCATTAAAAACAAGAGCCAAAACCTACTCATGGGAGTGTTTTGATCCCTTATAAACTGTGTTTAATTTTGCCTCCAATTTGTGGTAAAATTTAATATTACCTAAGTTTGTTGTGTCCACGAGAAGAAGAATCACACCTACTCATTTGAGCCTTCAACAAACAGAGAGAGTGAAGAGATAGAGATAGAGAAACAAGAAAAGAGATTGAATGAAGATTAATTTACAGAGAAGGTGAAGAGTTTACTAGTTTTCTTTTATGTTTCAAAATTACTAGGGTTAATCGGTTATTGTGGGTTGGCATTACTTGAAAGCTTTTTGTTTGCAAATTGAACAAAAGGTTGTATTTTTAAACAATAATTAAATGTGGCCCTTTATTTGCAGATGACTAAAAGATTAGCTTTTTAAAAATAATTTTTCCAATTAAAAATTAATCCAACCTTTGCATTATGTTTGTTGTAAATGGACCTTAATTTCCACTAACTGGGTACAACCAGTGCTATCCTTCATTTCCATCTTCAGTTCTCTCTCTTCTATTTTGGTTTCAAAATCAGAAACCCATTAACCCATCTTCATCTCCCTCTTCAATGCTCTCTCTTCCTCTTCAATGAAGCTATCAACAATTTTCATGAAAAACCCTATATATTCCCTCTTTCAATTCTAAATCTATAATCCTCTTTCCCAATCAATTTCATTCAACAATTGCAAAGAAACGGACCAGATTTTCGTGTCATCTCACAAGTATTTTATGCCCTAATTTTCTGAAATTTTCATGGGATATTCATCCGAAAATTTTAATTCTATTTTAATCTTTGATTTTCAATTTCATCCCTAATTATTTTCCTAAATTTTAACAGATTCTCACATCTTCTTTGTCAATGGTTAGTAAAATTTTGAATTTTTTTAACATTCATGTTGTGTTGTATGTATTTCTAAAATTTTATTGGTTAAAATTTCAATTTTAATGCTTTCTTGTATGTACGAATTTATATATTAACATATTTTGTTTTGTTTGTATGTTTTAGGCTAATGCTTTTGATACATTCACTATGAAGTGTTGGAATGGTGATAATTTCAAAACAAATGGGGTGGGTTTGGAGTATGTGAGTGATGAATTCAAAACCTTAGTTGTTGATCCAGATATAGTTTCTTGGTTTGAATTCAAAATCATTTTCAAAATTCTCAAATAATTAATCTTATAAAAATACAAATCTTCCTAAACAAATCATTCATCAATACTTAAGATCTTCATGCCATACCAAAACATACCCTTGTACTACAATACAGCTTCTCCATGAAAATCCTAATTTAAATATATATATTATTATTATTGTTATTATTTTTATACATTCTCCATCACCTTAATTTAACATGTTCATATAAAGATAAACTCTAAAACAAAACATCCTACACTACCATTTGATAACTATATATAATATTTACATTATTATGTTAAATCATGGAAGAAAAGTCATGGTAGCAAAAGATCACATACATTTGCATAATTCTTACAATTGAATTTAAACTTGATAAAAGATAAAAATATAGAATTAACTTACAATTAGATGGAAAAACACCAAAATCTAAGAGTGGAAGAGCTATTAGGCGTGTGGACTTGCTAGGGTTTGGGAGTGTTTTCTTGATGTTTCTAGGAAGATTGAGAGCTAGAGAGAATTCTTAGGTTTAGGCAATTAAGTGAATTAAGGAAATGAGTAATTAGGGTAGTAATGTTTTAGGCAATAAGAATTATTCTCCTCATATTCTATGGGAGTTACAAATCCACCAAAACCCCTTCAAAGGGCCGGCCACACTTGCCTTTTTCCCTCCTATTTTTTTTTTTTTGTTAATTTGAAATAAGAATGGTTTAAGGGTTTTGGGCCCGAAAGGTTAAATTGTTAAAAAAGTTGAATATAACATGATCAAGCCCAAAATGAGTTCATAAGACACTATTTATATATAAAAAAATATAATATACTAGTAATTTGTTAAATATATCGGGAAATTATCGTTTTAAAAGTTACCGCCGACTCGGCGGTAATCGAAGCAGCAGGCATTCCAGTAGCTATTGCCGACTCGGCGAAGGGTATGAAAAATTTACCGCCGACTCGGCGGTAATCGAAGCAGAGGCATGAGCTTTCCAGAAGCTGGCGCTGACTCGACGTTTGGCCAATATTTTGTGTCGCCAACTCGGCGAAATAGGCTGACAAGTTTCATATTTTTCCAGAAACCTAAGCCGACTCGGCGATAGGTACTCTTCTTTGTTCAGCCGACTCGGCGATTTCAGCTGTGAGTTGCACGCGTGTTTCTGTCCGGTTTTCTTTTGGGCTTTAGGGTTAATTACGTTAGTTAGTATAAATAGAACCCTTAATCATGATTAGGGTTTCTTCTCTTTTCCTTATCCTACTTTTTTACTTAGTTTTCTCTTAGTCTTTAATCTAGCTTTTAATTCCTTTTAGCATTGATTTAGTTGCAAGAACTCCAATCTAGCCTTTGAGATTTAATCTTCCTTCAAGTTTGTAAGTTTAATTTTTCCTTTGCTTTTGAATTATTGTACTACCTCCTATTCAATCTATTAGTCCCATTTGATTTTTTACACTTGCCGAGATAACATTTTAACCTTTTGTATCTCTAATTGTTTTTAAGTAAAAATTATAAAAAATAGATATTAATAATCTTTGTATTGAGACGAATCAAACAAGATCTCACATGACTATGTTTTAACTTATAAATTAAGAATAAAATACAAATTAAGAGTGATAGGTAAATAGTGAAAAAAAATCAATGAGACTAATGGGCAGAATAGGAGGGAGTATTAGTTTAAGCTTTCTCTAGTAACATTAATCTTTTAGTTTTAATCATTCTTCAATTAAAAGTGTGTTCATCTTCTCCATTATTTTTTTAGAATTTATTGTTATTGTTATTAAGTATTTCATTATTGCTCATTCTAGTTTATCATCTTATTTATTATCATTCATGCCTAGCATTAAGTTTGAAGTAGTACTCATTGCATTCATCATGATTAGTGAGTAGATCCATTTTCTAGGGTTAGGGTTTGAACCTATTAGTTGAGCATGAATTGATTCTTGGATGTGTCTATGAAACTATGGATTAAAGTGATTAAATTGTGCCAATTAACCCTAAATTAAATATGCTTTGTCGGACTAGTCAATAAAACTAGCGTGTGAGATTGGGATCGACTTTGCTTTAGGGTAAATTTTAGTTAAATTCTTATTAATTCGTTCAATAAAACTCGTGTGAGAATTGAATGTCTAAATCTAATAGTTCATCAACAGAGCGAGAGTTTGAGATTAACAAGATCATATTTAATCACATAATTAATCCGACATTTCATAGACACTAATGAGAATTGGATCATGCAAGACTTTACGGGATTCCCGACACCCTAGATTTCATCATCATATAGTTTAAACCCATTTTAATTATCGCATTTGTAGTTGTTAAGTCAAAACCAACCAACATTTTTATGCCCTTAGCAATATAATCAATTAAAAACGTAAAGTCCATTGTCCCAAGCTTCCTTGTGTTCCACCTGCAACTACACGTACGCCGTGCGCTTGCGGTTAAATAAATTTGCATATCAAACCTCAAAATCAAACATGCAAAACTATACTAAAACTTTCGCATACTTACATTTTAGAGCTATGATGATTGGATCCTTAAAACACCAAGTATATGACTTAATCTCTTGCTTATAAATTTCCAAGATATCACCTACACATATATAAAGCCATTTAAGGTCTTAGATGAGGTTTAAGTGAATAAAGAATAGAAGAAAAATAATGGAATTGCTCACCAAAAGTTGTTGTCTCAAAATAGGATTCCAGCCTTGGATGAAAATATTTTTAGCTCTGAAATTAAACCTCTAATGGAAAATATGTATCTCAAAATAGTTGCTTTAATACGAGTCTAGATTATAAAATAAAAATTTAAGGGGTATGTATGTAGAGAAAAATTGGAGAAACAAGGTGAAAATAGTAGGATGTCAAGAACTGATATGGGCGAAATTCAGGAAGGGGTTGAAGGAATGATATGGATCTCTTTGGTTTCTGAGTGTTTTTGGACAAATAATGTGTCATTGGATTTCTTAAGAAGTTAACTAAAGTGCCCAAGCAATAGATCTAAGAAATATGGACATTTGGATGCTCATTTTTGTCCAAAAATTTAGACATGCATGCTGATAGAAAATTTAATGACCCATTGTAGAAAATGAAATGATTGCTCTGATTATACTACAAATTACCTCCATTTCAAGCTTGCTTATCCTTAATAACACTTAAACCTATGACATATAAAAATTTTAGAGCATAAATTGATCATTTGATATTTTAAAATAATTCTATGAAGTGACTTTAGATTTTGAATCAATTTTTGAAATCATAGTTTTATGGAATTAAAATCACATAATCGAAACTTGTTTTTAAATACAAATGGAGTATACTTTTGTCAACACTATTTGTGAAATCATTGCAAATACTTTAAAGTTAATAAACCAAATAAATATGTTTATCAAATAACAAATTTTTGAAGGAAATAGTAT
Source organism: Amaranthus cruentus (assembly GCA_019425755.1). Taxonomy (NCBI): domain Eukaryota; kingdom Viridiplantae; phylum Streptophyta; class Magnoliopsida; order Caryophyllales; family Amaranthaceae; genus Amaranthus; species Amaranthus cruentus. Next base: position 468,537 of record CM033457.1, on the reverse strand, counting down.
TAACTTAAGTTAATTTAAATCTTGAAAAAAACTAAAAACATTGAAATTTATTCTTTAATATAATAACAATATTTAACAAAATAAAACTTTGTATATTCAAAGTTAAAAGTTTAAAACTACAACAATTGTTTTTGGCACTTAAGGATGAATAACTAGAGAGGTTAATAACACTAATCCATTACTAAACCTACTTAAGCTAAGATTAAGAAAAGCTTAAAAATAGGGCTATTACATATACAAAGTAGGCTTACCTAGAAGCATATAGTGGATCCATATAACCTTTAGCTGGTGATAGGTACTGGTCTAAAATGAATATCACCCTCCTCCCCATTAAACTTAGCCCAGGTAGACTTAGAAAGAACAGGAGAACATTTGCCCATGAGGATCCTAAAAAACTTGGGAAGTTGACTAGACATGGACTACAAATGTCATGTAGGGTATGTGGTTTACCGAGACATAACAAAAGGAAATGCCCCGATAAGGACACAATTAAGGACCCTCACCCCCACCAAAGAGAGGAAGGGGTAGACTGAAAAAGGTTGCTATAACTCCTTCAACACAATCCACAATCGCTTATAAATTCTCTACTTAGCCCAGTCAATTAGGAAGGGAAAATGAAAATGTAAAGGGAGGTCAAGGCAAAAGAGAAAGAGGTGGCAGAGGTGTGATGAACAAGATAATTATTTTTTTCTTTCTTTTATCTAGATAGGAATAAATTTTATCATATTAATAATTAAGTTTATTTAACTTCATTCATGCTGGGTAGCATGGCAAGGTTAATGTCTTCACAAACATCTCAAAAAGTGGTCATTTTTGTTCAACGTAAGCATGTACCTCAAGTGTACAAAGAATATGTAGTTACTTGAGCTAAATCATGTTAGGCAATTTTGCTATATATTTTGTAAGCCTTTTTTTAATTGGCAAACTTATCTAATCATTTTGTAAGCCATTTCGTAATTACAAACTTAACTAAGGCATTTTGTAATTGGCTAACTAATCTAATCATTTTATAATTAGCAAACTAGTCAAGTACACATGTAGCCTTAATCCTTCTTGGATGATATTTTATAGGCCACAATGTTGATGGGATATGTGTAACACCCCGGTCCAACGGACCACCGGTGACTACTCAAGAAGACTGTAAACTAGCCCCACAGACCAACACAAGTCTTTCCAATGCACTTTGGCCTCACTCGTGCGCACCCGGGAAAAACTTCTCAGGAGGTCACCCATCCTAAGATTGCTCCCCATTAAGAACGCTTAACTATGAATTTCTTAGCAAATGGGCTCTCTAGAAAAGAAGATTCATCTTGTTGATATAAGTAGTCTATCAATCCCTTTTCAAGCTAAATCTAGGGTATAACAATATGTATGTAAAGAAAATTAATATTAATGCAATGATCAAGTTCATAAGGTTCGGAAATAATAGCAATTTCAATTTGCTTCTTGAACGGTCCATTAGCAACAAACTGAAAGCAAAGGTTTGATTAATAAAAAAATTTCAAAAGGTAGGATTATTGATTGATAATGGGAAATAAGTTGGATTATTGTAAAGAAGGAAGAAGATGAGAGGTAATCTGATATAGCAAGTCATTTTCTGAAGGGTTCATTGGCAATAAACTGAAAGCAAATGTTGGATTATTAAAAAAATTTCAAAAGGTGGGATTATTAGCAAGTAATGAAAAATTGGTTGGATTATTTCCAACAAGTTTTGCTTTTTTTATTTTGTAAATTGGGAAATTATATTTAAAAATTGTAAACAAGAAATCCAAAAACAGTCGACGTAGTAAGGCAATGGTGAATTGCAAGTATTGTTTTGGTAAAATGATTAGTAGGATAGATTTGGAATTAGAACACTTTTGGTAGGGTTGTTTCATTACACAACCCGCTTGATAGATCAAGGTTGCGTAACATAATAACTAGACAACTCACCTTCAAAACCATCTGATGTAGGCTTATACCTCTAGGGTTGAGGATATTTAAAAATTCGCTTGGATAAATGTTACAAAAATCATCTACAACTTTATCTAAGGTCTTATAAATGCAAAGATGTTCATAGAGCATATCGATCAACTTTGAATTAATTAGATCAACATCTTTATATCTCAGCGTAAGTATAGCTTTCTTTTCATAAAATGATGATTTTCTTAATGTTTTAGAAATTTGGGGATAAATGTTTTTCATAAAGTGCTCAAGAGTCCCAACGAATTCCCCTCTGTTCAAAACTAATTGTTGTTGTATATTGACCAAATCATTTTCTTGCAAGTTTATTTCACCATTGGTCGATTCCTGTAAGATAACCAAGAATTTGGGATCTTCTCAAGCTCGAATATTCTCGGTGAATTTAAAACGAGTAAAAAGGGGCCGCAAGTTTGAACTAAGTTGTATTCAATATTCTCTTATTGTGATTTCTTAGGTACAAAAGAAACTGTTTGTCGGAATTCTCCACCTAAAATAACAATCTTGCCGCCAAAAAGAACATCATATAAGCACAAATCTCCTAAAATCAAATCAAGTGACTCACATTCTCTCTAAGAGCCATGGAAGTCGTATCCCATTTAATCAGTGCAACATTTACAAGAGTTGCAAGGTTGGTTTTCTTACCAACATTGCCAGACAAGTATTGTCCATAATTAGTTGGTATATTGAATTTAGAATGTGCAGTTCTACCTATAGGCATGTTTAAAGCCGTTATGCCTGAAGTTACTATTGGGAGGACAATTTGATTTAGTAATTAAAATTTAGCATACAGAGCATAATAGAAAGGAGTTTTGTTAGTTTCTCCTGGTCCATCAATGAAGAAAAGTCCAGGCTTTCTTTGTTTCACATGGGAAATAATAGACTTGTATGTAATCCATTGATCATTATAGAGAATTTTTCTAGCAACATTACCTATATATGTAATCAAAGCATCCAAAGTATTAATGACATATTTAGTCTTATAAACTAAACCATCTTTGTTTTTACCAAGTTATTTTAGGCCATAATTTATAAAACTCTTACCCATGTTTTCAAGGAAACTTCAACAGCTCGGTAAGTAAGTGTTACAATACTTTGTGGTGCAACTCGATTTCTCAAAGCATGATCTTCAGAAAGGTAAGTATAACAAAATTCCCAAACCTGAGCATGATTAATTGGTTTCAAAAAACTAAGACTGTAGCAAAACGTCTACATAGAGCATGCATCATTTGTACTTCTATTGCTTCATTAAAACTTTGCTCAATCAATTCATCGAGATCAATTAACCTGCATTTTAAAGAAGTTTTATGAAGTATTTCACACTTATTGTTGTCAACTGTATGCATACCTGTAAACGAACATGGACCAACACTAATGGAAAAAAAGATATATGCTGCGGTTTTTTCCCGTTATATGCTACGGTTTTGACCCGCAACATTTGTGGTAGCAGCAAATGACAAAAATACTATATGCTGCGGTTCAAAAAATCGCAGCATATAGTCCAATTTTTTTTAGGAAGTTTATGATATGTGCTTCCAATTGAAAGAAATGATTTGAAATTGTTGAAAGTTTTCTGAATGAATTTCTTAGTGCTGCTTATTGAGTTTCTCAGGAGCATCTTGTCATAAATGAACAAAAACAATGCTTGAATTTGTAACAAATGAAAGAAAAAATTGGTGGGTAGTATAAAAATATATGACTTAAACTATTGTAAGCACATATCATAAATAAGATCTTAATGGGTCGGGTCGGGTGGGGTCAAAAGAGCTTTCACCGGCCCAGCCCATTAAAAAGTGACAGTGACCTGGCCCGGCCCGACCCGTTAAGACTTTGGCCCGACCCGGCCCGTTGAACACCTCTAGTTACAATGACTAAAAATTGGTTTATATTGTATCTTATTACATTCATTAAGGGTTTAAGCACTTATAACATATTCACCATTTCATAACAACATTAACGTCGTATCCTTGTTAAAATAGTTTAAATTGAAAGAGAGTTATCTCCTAGATGGTACATTAATTAATTGTCTTGATGGTTTATGTTAGCTGCATTTTATTCATATTTTATCCCCATTATTTAGCTTTATTATATTGGAATTTTGCATAACTATGTTTGCTTTATTTGGTATTTTACGCTTGGTTGGGTATTTTGGTATTTTTGTGCATTTCAGGTAATATTCGTCAAGTACATTTCAGGTAATACTCACTTAACTTCGAAAGCTAAAGTAATCAAAGCCTTGATGACCCAAGTCAAGGAAACAAGGCCAAAAGGAGCTAAAGTAGACCATTCTAAGCCCACTCAGCCAAAACTAGGTCGATTCAAGCTTGCTCGAGCATCAAAAAGACTTGCATTAGAGATAGAAGCTGAGCAGGACCATCCTGAAGGTCGCTCGACCGGTCGAGCGATTTTGGCTCGGGTCGAGCGAAAGTACTATTCACTTCCAGTAGCTTTAGAATGTCGACAGAAGCATTTTCGATGGGTCGAGCGAGCTCGCTCGGTCGAGCGGATAGGTCGAGCGGAGCTATTTTTTGGTGATTGTTCTGTTTTTGAAGATTTTCACTTGTGTACCTGATGCTCGCTCGACTAGGTCGAGCGGTTTTGCTCGGGTCGAGCGAGATGGGCGGCAGTAGGTTTTCGCGATTCTTTTAAAAAGCATTTGGGTCCAATTAGATTTAGTTGCTTCTTATTTCTGCTGCCAAGCTTCCCTTGCCACATCATTAATCATCCCCCCGTTAAAAACCCCTGCCGTTTCATGGCCACCGATAGAGGCTGTTCTACGACCCCGGCATAGCTCGTAAGATCGAAGAAGAAATCAGTTTGCTAAGTAATGAAATTCCACCGCATTCGGCCGAACGGAAGCTCCCATTCGGGCGGATGGGAGTCCAGTGCTCTACAACATATCCTGCAAAGCTCTCTGAAAATGCCGAATGCAACATATTCGGGCGAAAGGAATGGATTCGGGCGAACGCCCCGAACATTCGGGCGAATGTAACCTCTAAGCAACACTGCTCAAAACTTACTGGAAATGCCGAATGCCACATCATTCGGGCGAAGTGCATGAATTCGGGCGAATGACCCACGCGTTCGGGCGAATGATACTTTTAAGCAAAACAGCTTGAAACTCACTGGAAATGCCGAAGGACACAATATTCGGGCGAAGATAAGCCATTCGGGCGAATGTCCTCGCGCATTCGGGCGAATGCGACAATCCAGCGCAGCAGTTTTATCTCAGCGTTTTGCCTTCGAGGGCCATTTTGTAATTTCTTTTGCACTCTTATTTTGGGGGTATATATACCCACATTGCTGTAGCTTTAAAGTATGCTAGATTTTAGCCCTAAAACATTCCTAGTTTATTTCTTAGTATTTATTCTCTCTAGATTGAAAAACCCTAGTTTTCATTTTCTCTAGCTTAGTATTATTTTCCTAAATTGATCTAGTCTTTGGGATTTGGATGTAACTCCTAACCACTTTTATTGATGCTCCTATCTATTCTCTCTTCAAGTTTCATTTATGGTATGAATATCTTTCTCCTATTTATTTCTAGAATCACTCAATGTTGTTGGTAGTTATTCTGAAATGCTATTTATGAATCTTTCCTCTTTTTGAGTGTTGGATATTTGGATGATTTGACTATCTAGAGTAGGGTTATTTGCTTTAAATTCTTGTTTCTTTTGCTCTCTTGTTGCCAGCTATTACTTTTGTTCTTGTTTACATAGAAGTCTTCCATGTTTAACCTCTTGTTCATGCGGGTCATTATGCTTAGTTTCTACTTTATGATGTGTGAGTAGTCCCTTAGAGTCTGATTGGTGAAACCCTAGAGTGGACTCTTATTCATAAGTTAGGGTTTGGTTTAAACCTATTCAATCATCATAATGATTCACCTTGAATCTTGTCCTGCCACTCCCAAGGAGACATAGGGCGATTATAGGTTGTTCGTTCGGTCTTAGAGCCGTCAACTTCCTTTCAGTGTTGAATCGGTCGATGATTGAAGGTCATTAATCATCCCCAATACATGAATATTTGTGGTACCCCTCTAGGGTGGAACCAATCATTCTCACCCTTCTCCCCTTGATTCATATTAACTGTAGTCTTGCTTTTAATCTTAGTTTTAATTAGTCTCGATCATCTTAACACCCCCCTTTATTCCTATATTGAGACCATCTGCTTAACTTGTTTTGTCCCTGTGGTTCGACCCCTTACCTCTGCTATACCTGTGTAGAGTTAGGGTAATATAAATATAGTTTGCTTAACCGGATTTTATTGTGCGACCCTAAGAACGGTTATCAAAATGGCGCCGTTGCCGGGGACCAAGGCGTTTGTTAGATTTTAGTTTTGGTGTGTTTTGTGAATAGTTTTTGTTTTTGTTATTTTTGTTTTTGTATTCATGGATTGCCACATTTATCAACTCGAGCATGAACCTTTTTGGAGCTTCTTTCTTAGGTACGAGACTTTCTTCCTCCGCATGTATAATGTTAAAATGTGGCAAATTTGTCATCATCTTTCGGAGGTTTGAATAGAGACTAGGGAACTTCGTAGATGAGTATCCGGATAACATGTTTCTTGACCAAACCCACGTGATTTTTGCCTTCTTTAAGCGGATGGGAAACATTTCTATAGGAAAGAGTACCCTTGTCTCCAGCTCCTGAGATTCCAGAGCTTTCCCTTCTAGTGACCCTTTGGTTAAAGTAGGGGCCGAGTTGGAAGAATATGGGCGTTAATGTTTATAAAAAGGTCTTTGAGGCTAGCAGAGTCCCACTACCATGCCCTAGACTCCCTTGACCTATCGTTAGCTCCCTTTCTCCTCTAGATGATCAATGTCCTTGTGTGATGCACCGCTCACGGTGGGTTCATGATGAGGTTCCTTAGCACCTCGATATGATGCACCCTCACTATGTCCGCGATCATCTAGTTAGTGGAATCGATGACCTAGAGGTAGACTTGCCCTTATTGAGGAGTCCAGTACATACCCTTGTTGTGCCTTGTTGAGTCTCTACACCTCTTTGTCATCATGAGAAGCTCGTCGTTCATGTTCATGCTTGCTTTGATGCTTGTGTTCTTATGCCTCTTGCTTTCCTTCCCACTCCTCCGTGCACTTCTTTCCCAGACTTTTCATCATGTTATGGAAAGTCGATTTTTATTAATGTTTCCCCTTTCTTTCTTCTCTCCCTCTTTCACCCCGACCTGGCTGTTGTGGGGAGTGAATATGATAAACTCTACGGGTTTGACTCGTTACCAAGTAGTGAGTGGTCTAACTAAAGACCAAAAGAAGCGCTTGTTGGGAGGCACCCAAGTGTGATATTGTTTTTGTTTCTTTTTTTTGTTGTTTTGCATTCATTGCATTGCTTTTTTTGCTAGTGATTGCTCTCGTTTGGTTTGTTGTGTTGTTTGTTAGTATTAGAAACCAAGCGACCATTAAATTGACCCTCCGCAAGTTTGCTTGTGTTTTATTTGAGGATTTTGAGAGGGTCATGTACTAGGTCCATAAGGGTGAGTAAGAAAAGAAACTCAATAGGAGTATGAGCAAACATGAAGACTATAGCTTCACTAGCTTGGGGAGGCAATTGCTCAACTTAGTGCTTATGCCTCCATTTCTTTTCGAGGGGGGAGGTTCTTGACCACCTAGTGATGGAAATGCTAGGGGTGAATGCCCTCCTAGCCTAGGTATGACCTTCTTCTCTCTTTATTATTGGCTAGCTTGTGTTTGTGTTGGGTGTTCGCGACAATCTTGTTGACCATGGTTTTAATGTGTCATCTTTCTTACTCTCCTTCTTTCTTAGAGGCTATAAAGCCTTAGCTGGGGGTGGGATGGTCGCCCATTTAAGCATCTACCCATTTGTGTGTGCATTTAGTTTCATATAGCTATAGTTTAGTTCATTGCATTTGTTATTTTGTATATTTTTAATATTCATCTTGCATTCATACATAGTGTATATATTCCATGTTCATGTTTAGTTTTCAATAAGATGGTTGAGTGTGGCTGGCATGCTTATACGTGTGTATTTCGTGGTCTTACCTATCGAAACTCATATTTCCTTAGCCACATGCATGTTTTGGGACCTAGAGTGACCTATTTTCGCTAGCTTGGGGGAATCGGGGTTTTGCTTGGTTGGTGGCTTGGATGACTACCTTTAGAGGCATTCGTACTTTGTGAGTATTGAGCCTTCTTGGACTCCTAGTGAGTTCGGTCATTTTGTGTGCTAGTTAGGGGATCTAAGTATTGTGTGGTTCTTCTCGGTATAGTCGACTTTTCTTGAGACCGGGGATGATAACTGCGTTAGCTAGAATTTAACTACATAGCCAAATAGCTACCTTGAGGCATATTGACCTTAGGATAAGCCAAGTTTTTGCCTTTTCCTTTTCTTTTGTAACGCATTATTTAGCCTCCACTGAGCCAAATTGTTCCCTCTTCTTACCTAGAGGATAGTTTAGTGATGGTGGGGTTTGTTGTGTATTCGTGATTTGTGGGTTATTGGTTATGTTTTTGGTTGTTGGTTTCATGACTCCACTCATTTCATTTCCGGCTCATACTATCTCTCTCCTATTTCCTCTAGTGCTTTCATTGTTATTATTCATACACATTCTATGTTTTGAGGAGACCTTTCTCTTGTTTTCATTGAGTTTTATACACATAACATTCATGTGGGGGAGAAGTGGATTATATTATGAGAGATGAGCTTGGAAACACTTGTGTTTATGAGATTTTACATGTTTTGATAGTGTTTGAGGATGGAGTCATTAAGCTTCCGTTATTGGGTTTTGATGGTTGTTGGATATAGTTTTGTCGGTTTGTCATGAGATGTTTGTGGGTGTTTTGTTTTGGGTCACTAGTATCCTCTACTTAGCTCCATTCCCAAATGTATCCCACTTAACCACAAGCCAGCGTTACACCCTTCTTAACTTGTTCGACTTGGTCAGATTAGTTTGTTACATCTTTGGAGTTAGATATGACCAATCCCATGATTCTCCCCATTAGGTGTTTGATTCGAGCTCATCTTTAGTGGGAAGATTTTGTGGACGAACCAAAATCAAACACGTGGCGTAATTGCATATTTCTCACATCTTTTTGAAATTACAGGGAGCGTAGACTTGTGACCTCTCTAGGTAGTGGGTGGCATGCTTGTGATGTAGCTTACCCTAGTGACCTGAGGTTTGTGGATTGGTGTTCTCTGTATTAGCTCTTTGAGACCATTAATCTTACTTGCGCCTATGGCTCGGGAAGAGTTTTGCTTGTACGGCTTTCAGCGTTGCTATGATTTAAAACTCACCTTGCATCGCATCATATTAGATTTTGCATTTGTAGTTTTTAGTTTCATATAGTTTGCATCCTTACATTTGCATTGCATTGGATTTGTGGGTCTCTCGAAAACCCTCCGCGAGACCTCACTGTCGTCCTCTTTGGGAGACCTTGAGGTTTAAAGGGCTTGTAACGTGCGTGCTAAGTCGGCCAGTGATTCCTGACGGTGAGTATTAGGTTTTATTGCTTTTATAGTTTAGTTTCATTTTGTTTTGTAAGTTGTTGTTTTGGGATGCCCATGTGCTTTCATGTTGTTCCTACCTAGTCTCTTTGCTAGGGACTAGCAAGGTTAACAGGGGTGTTGATGTGCTCGATTTAGAGCACATTTATCTCCCGTTTATGTCGATTCTGCGTTTTATATTGGCTTTTGCATACTTAGCATGATTTCCTTGATCTTGTCCCATGTGCTTTGTAGTGTTTTTGGTGTTTTGGGATTTTGAGGGTGTTTGTTTAGCGTCGAGATTTGGCACTTGGTCAAGAAGAGAAATTCCCGGCGTTCGAGGCTCTCACGAAATGTTTGGTCATTCAGAAGATATCAAGAAGATCGGGAGCTCATTTGAGGTGATTAGGGTTGAGTTTGAGGCTTAAGCGTCAAAGTCGAGAAGAAGTGTACGCATTTGAGACTCCCCGAAGTGTTTGAGTCACCCAGAAAGTATATAAGTTAGGAGTTAGTTTGATGATGAGTTGGAAGCCTCAAAGTGGCCAAAAGGCTCACATTGATTGAATGTGAGGAGCCCCGTGAATCTAAGTGATCTTTGCCCAAGAACAAAGCTCGATGTCTCGGAAGCCCGAGATCGCTAGATTGGTCGGAAGCGTCAATTCGATTGAATGGAGGTCGAAGCGAGGTCGAAGCGGTCGAAGCTAAGTCCTGCGGCCAGCGGAACTCGAGCGACTCCATTCGTTGAATTGGCCAGTTACGAATCGGTCCCCTTGTCGAATCTCGGCCAGTCGGGCGATCATTTAGAACATGCGATTTCGATTTCTCTTCGAAGCTTGCCACGTAGGATTCTTTTAGGGCTTCTTTCCCCTTTCCCTTGGGCTATATAAAGGCTCTTATTCCCAATGTAAACCCTATGACTTGATTGGGAGTAACCCTCCCATTCTTGTTCATCAACATTTAATGCTTTCCTTTCTTTAATGCTTTCTTTAATGCTTTCATTTATTGCTTTTGTAGTGTAGATTTAATGCTTTTTTATCTTTCAATTCCTTTATGCTTTCTTTCTTGCTTTCATGTCTTTCATTTCATTTATGCTTTCTAGAATAGTTTTGTTGCTTTTCCATGTCTTTCATTTCATTTATGCTTTTTAATATGCTAGAGTAGTCTTTTTAGGGTTTTGGGTTGGAGAAATCCTAGGGTTTTGGTCTTGTGTTTAATGTTTAGGAAGATGGTTGAGATTGATGTTGGTTTGATTGATTGATATTGATGCATATCTTGTCCTGCCACTCCCTTGTGAGACATAGAGGCGTTATGGGTGGTTCGTATTGACTTATAGGTCATCAACTTCCCATCCATCTAGAGTGTCTCGATTGACCTTGTTGATCTCCTTCGACCTAGCCTATCTCTATTTTCAATAGACTACCTAGGGTGGACCTAGCCTAAGCCAGCTTTCTTTCATTGTTTGTTTTCATCCAGTTTAGTTCACCCGTCCTCTTACCTACCAACCATCGACCTTTCCACTTACCAACTCTTTAGTCAACATCCCTTGTTTCTTGTGGTTGACCCCGAGCTTACGCTACACTCGTTGTGTATTATTTTGGGTGATTATAAATGTGTTTGATTAACCCCAAAGGGTTTTTGGCGTTAAGCGGCCCGCGTTAAAACCCTTATAATCATCATTGGGGTTTTGGGGCCCGGGCGGAGTGGGGCCCAAAACCATTACTGCCCGGAGGAAAATTTTTAACCCGAGGGCCCCTTATTAAATCCGGCCGGCAATTCCAAACGCCCGGCCCCGGGGGTTTAGGAAAAAATTGGGCGGGGGAAAAAGGGGTTTTAAAAACGGGCATCCAGGCCCGTGGCCCCGGGGAAGTGAAACGGGCCCCCGAACCGAAAAAAAATAGCTTTCCGAGCGCGTGGCAGGCGGGGGTGAAAAAAACTCGAAAAAATAAAAAAAAAGCATAAGGCGTTTTGCAAATAACGGCGGCGGGTTTGGGGAGAGCGGCAATTATTGGGGAAAACCTTCTCAAGGGAAATGCCAAGCCCGCCCCCCATTGGGGTAAAAGCTAAATTTTTGGCGGGTTTTTCAAAAGTTTTAAAAAAACCGAAGGGTGGGGGCATCCTGAGGCTGGTCAAAACCCCCAAGGGGTGGGCTGGGGAAAAAGGCGCCAGGGGCGTCCCCGGCCCCAAAAAACAAAATGGAAAACAAAAACCCTAAATAAACCCTAAAAGGGTAAAACTGCGAAAAACCCAGGTTTTCCCCGGTAAAACGTTTTGATTTTTGGGAAAAAAACCCCAAAAAGGGCCCCGAAAAACCCAGGCAAAAAAGACAAAAATGGGGAAAATCGGGGGGTAGCGATGCCCGGGGAACCACAAACGGCGGCAAAAAAATTTAACAAACCATGGGGGAAATGGGTGGGGGAAAAAGGCAGGAAGGGAAATCACAAATTTCCCCAGGCCAGAACGCCAACGCCTGAGCGATTTTGCTCCATCAAGATTGGGCCAAGAAAAATGGATTAAAAAAGCTAGTTTGAACTTTTTGGTAAAAACACAACAAAAAAGAAAAAGTTAAAATTTTTCATTTGCCGGCGGAAAACACTAATGGGAACGGTCCCCGGGTCTTGCCCGGGAAAGGGCGCTTTGGCGTTTCAATTGGGAGTTAACGCCCCGGGGGCTGGAATTTAAAGCGGGCCCAAAAAAAAAAAAACAAAAAAACCCCCGGCAAAAACTCTGAAAACGGCAAAAAAAAAACTAATCCGTTCTAACGGCCTTTTTAAAATCTTTTAAACCCGGGTTTTAAATTGCCAAATTGCCAGAAGGGAAAGAAAACTCAACATATTTCCCAACAATGGAAAGAAGAAATTTTGAAAAAAATGGGAAAGAAAAATTTTGACAAAAGAAGACCGACGGGGGGGGAAAAAAACCGCCCCCCAAACTAATATCGCCCCGGCCAGAAGAGTCTAAAAATGGGGGAAAAATTTTTTGCGGGTTTTACAAAGAAGGAAAGGGAAAAGGCGGAAGGTGGGATTGGTAACGGAACTTTTGATTTATGGGGGGAAAGGGGAAGGGGTTTTTTGTGTTTCCGAAGAAAAGGGCGAATTTCGGGGAAAACCCAAGGACCAAAATGGCAAAATCAAAAATTTCCGGGGGTTTAAATGAAATCAGAAAAAAACAAAAAAAAAACAAAGCTAAAAAAACCTAAAACGCGGTCCCTTTTTAACCCAAAATGAAAAGGGGGGCCGTGGTTTGCAAAGAACGGGGTTAATCGGGGTTTATAATACAAAAAAATCTCAGGGTGGCGGTAAAAGTGGGGTGAACCAGAGGGATGTTGACTAAAGGTTGGTATGGGAAGGTTGATGGTTGGTGGGTAAGAGGATGGGTGAACTAAGGGGGAGGGCCATAGAAAGGGGGGCGGAGGTCCCTAGGTAGTTATTGAAAATAGAAAGTGGTCAAAGGGGGTCGAGGAAGGTCATCGAGAAAACTCAGATGGCATGGGGAAGTTGATGCCCCAATAATTTCTGACGCCCCATAATCCCCTATGTCTCCAAAGGGGTGGCGGGACAAGTATGCATGAATACCCCATTAAAACCAACTCTTTGAATTTTCCAAACATTAAACCAGACCAAAACCAAAGTTTCCCCCCCAAACCACAAAGACTACTCTAGCATATTAAAAAGCAAAAGCAGAAGAAAAAAGCAAAAAAACTATTCTAGAAAGCATAAATGAAATAAAAAGACTGAAAGCAAAAAAAGCAAAGGAAATTGAAAGATAAAAAGCATTAAATCTACACTACAAAAGGATAAATGAAAACATTAAAAAGCATTAAAGAAAGGAAAGCATTAAAAAAAGAGAAATTACATAAATGGGGGTAGAAATGAAGAACAAAACATAAAGGGAAAAAAAAAATAAACAGGGCAAAAAAAGAAGAAAAAAGCATTAAGCGTTGTGAACAGAATGGGGGGTTCTCCCCCTCAATATAGGGTTTACTTGGGGAAAAAACCTTTATATAGGAGGAAAGGGAAAAAAAACTAAAAGAATCCTTTTTTAAAACAAGAAATGAAATGGATGTTAGGCGCTTAGGGGGGGGTGAGATTAAGAAGGGACGGTTTTAAAAAATCCGGGGTCGGAAATGGGTCGGGTTGCGGGGCCGGGGCTTGCCCACTTTCCCACACCCGACCTCGATTTGGAAATTGCAAAGCCGGAATCTAGGGATTGTGGCTTCCGGAGACATTGAGCTTTGTTCTTGAAGCGGCATCCACAGATTCGGCCAGAGGCTCCTCACATTCGACGAGATGTGACCTTTAACCCTTTGAGGCTTCAACTCATCATAAAACGAACTCAGAACTTTGCGATACTTTCGGGGGTGCCCGAAAACCTTGTGAGTCTCGAAATGCGTGCCACTTCGACTTTGGCGTTTAAGCCTCAAATTTCAACAGAATCACCTCGAAATGAGCTCAGTCTTCTTGATATCTTGGGAATGACGAAACATTTGTGAAACCTGGACGGCGGAATTTCTCTTGATTCAAGTCCGAAATCGATCGCGCGGAAACACCTCAAAATCTCGAAAACACCAAAAACACTCAAGCACATGGGACCCAAAATCGAAATGAAATCTCGTAAAAGTATGCAAAAAGCCAATATAAAGCGGAATCGACACTAAATGGGGGGATAAATGTGCTCTAAATGACACTCACCACACCACATCACTCTGGGGGTGGCACCCCTCCTACACCCCAGGGGGGGTGGAGCAATCTGAACCACCACCCAGCTTGAAACCATAAATTAAAAGAAGAAGAAGGAGGAGTTCGGGCATCTCGGTTTTCATCCTTACTTTTGAGTAATTTCTATGTATTCTTGGCTTTGATTTCATTTTCAATTAAATTGGGGTTTAGCATAGTTTCCTTTCAATTCAATTAAGTGTCTTTAATTTCAACACAATCTTAGCTTATCCTTTGTGTATTTTGGACCATTGGTTATTTTATTTTGGTGTATTTGGAATTTTTGGAATTCTTTAATACTTTAATACTTTGAATTTGGGAAATTTTTGACCATTGGTGTATTTTCATTGAACTTTTGGAAGTTATTGCTTTGAATCATCAAATTTATCTTGTTCATCGAGGAGTAATTTTACCCTTTATTTACATTTAATTCAATTCATTTTATTTGGTTATTGATTGCCTTTACTTTTTATGTTTATGTTTGATTGATCTTAATTAATTGCATTCATCTTGTTAAGATATTCTAAATTCAATTTATCCATCCATGCTACTTAACTCATTTTACTGATATAGACTTTAATATGAACATGGTGAGTAGTTGTTTTGGCTTAGGTTAGGCATGATCACCATGTTTTAGTTTGAATTCTATCTTTACCTTTGGCATTGGTTGTGTTGTTTATGGTTTAACATAGGTTTTCTATCTTGTTGGATTTTGAATTAGGTA
>CM033457.1:432023-453188 GCA_019425755.1 Amaranthus cruentus | reverse complement strand
ATCCAAGCCCCCAACCAAGCAAACCCCGATTTCCCCAAGCTATGCGGAAAATAGGTCAGACTCTAGGTCCCAAAACATGCACAGGGCTAAGGAAATATGAGTTTGCATAAGGTAAGACCACAGAAGTACACACCAGAAGCAAGCATGCCAGTTTCACAACTCAACCATCTTATTGAAAACTAAACATGAACATGGAATATATACACTATGTATGAATGCAAGATGAATATCAGAAAAATATAAAAATAAAAATGCCAATGAACTAAACTATAGCTATAGAAACTAAATGCAAACAAATGGTAGAGGCACAATGGGGTTGACCATCCCCCCTAAGCTAAGGCTTTGCTAGCCTCTAGCAAAGAAGGAGAGAAGAAAGATGACACATTAAAACCATGGTCAACAGATTAGCATACACCACACAAACACAAGCTAGCCAATAAAGAGAGAGAAGGTCATACCTAGAGCTGGGAGGGCATTCACTCCTAGCATTTCCATCACTATGAGGTGGTCTAAGAACTCTCGCTCCTCGAGAAAGAAATGGAGGCATGAAGCCTGAGCTAGAGCAATTGCCTCCCCCAAGCTAGGGTGAAGCTATAGTCTTCATGTTTGGCTCATACGCTCTATTGAGCCTTCTTTCTCTTACTCACCCTTGCGGGACCGTTAGCATTGACCCTCTCAAAATCCTCAAATAAAACACAAGCAAACTTGTGGAGGGTCAATTTAATGGTGTTTGGAGTTCTGAATACTAACAAACAACACTACAAACCAAGCGTGAGCAATGACTAGCAAAAATGCAATGCAATGATGCAAAACAACAAAAAGAAACAAAAACAATATCTCAAGTTGGGTTGCCTCCCAACAAGGCTTCTTTAGGTCTTTAGCTAGACCGAGCTCACTCTGAGGTGGCGAGGTCAAACTCCGTAGGGAAGAGTGCATGGAGGGAGGGGGAAGGAAAGCAAGAGGCATAGCAACACAAGCATCAAAGCAAGCATGAACATGAACGACCGGGAGCTTCTCATGATGACAAAGAGGTGTAGGGTGAGACTCAACAGAAGGCACAACAAGGGGTATGTCATAAGGGCAAGTCTACCTCTAGGTCATCGATTCCACTAACTAGATGATCGTGCACATATGTGAGGGGTGCATCATATTGAGGTGCGCAAGGAACCTCATCATGAACCTCATCGGTGAGTGGTGCATCGACACAAGGACATTGATCATCTAGAGGAGAAAGGGAGCTAATGATAGGTTGAGGGGAGTCTAGGTCATGGTAGTGGGACTCTGAGTCAGCCTCAAGACCTTTCTATAAACATTAGCGCTCCATATTCTCTCCACTCGGTCCCTACTTTAACCAAAGGGTCACTAGAAGGGAAAGTCGGTGGAATCTCAGGGCGGGAGACAAGGGTACTCTTTCCTATAGAAATGTTTAGCCATCTGTTAAAGAAGTGCAAACAAATCCACGGGGTTTGGTCAAGAAACATGTTATCGTGATACTCATCACGAGTTCCCTAGTCTCTATTCAAACCTCAGTAAAGATGATGACAAATTTGCCACATTTTAACATTATACATGCGGGAAGAAAGTCTCGATACCTAAGAAGAAGCTCCAAAAGGTTCATGCTCGAGTTGATAAATGTAGCGATCCATGAATACAAAACAAAAATAACAAAAACAAAACTATTCACAAAACACACCAAAACTAAAATCTAACAAAGCGCCTTGGTCCGACTGCGCCATTTTGATACGAGGTTTTAGCGCGTGTTAGCGCTAAGAACCTGTTAATCAAACACATTTATAATCACCCAAAATAATACTACAACGAGGTGTAGCGGTAAGTCGGGGGTCGAACCACAAGAAACAAGGGATGTTAGACTAAAGAGTTGGTCTGGGAAAGGTTGATGGTTGGTAGGTAAGAGGATGGGTGAACTAAGCTGGGATGAAAACAAACAATGAAAGAAAGCGGGCTTAGGCTAGGTCCCCTAGGTAGTCATTGAAAATAGAGATAGGCTAGGTCGAAGGAGATCGAGCGAAGGTCAATGAGACACTCTAGATGGCATGGGGAAGTTGATGACCTATAGTCATCTGACGACCCATAATGCCCTATGTCTCTCAAGGGTGCGAGGACAAGATATCATCGAATATCAATCAATCAAACCAACATCAATCTCAACCATCTTCCTAAACATTAAACACAAGACCAAAACCCTAGGATTTCTCCAACCCAAAACCCTAAAAGACTACTCTAGCATATTAAAAGCAAAAGCAGAAGAGAAAACAAAAACTATTCTAGAAAGCATAAATGAAATGAAAGACATGAAAGCAAAGAAAGAAAGCATAAAGGAATTGAAGATAAAAAAGCATTAAATCTACACTACAAAAGCAATAAATGAAAGCATTAAAGAAAGCATTAAAAAAGGAAAGCATTAAATAAAGAGAAATTACATAAATGAAGAGTGTAGAAATGAAGAACAAAAAATAAAGGAAAGAATAAAACTAATCTAGAGGCAAAAATGAAGAAGAAAAGCATTAAGCGTTGATGAACAAGAATGGGAGGTTACTCCCAATCAAGTCATAGGGTTTACATTGGGAATAAGAGCCTTTATATAGCCCGAAGGGAAAGGGGAAGAAGCCCTAAAAGAATCCTAGCGTGGCAAGCTTCAAGAGAAATCGAAATCGCGATGTTCGAGCGCGTGCATCGAATTGTGAGATTCGACGAAGGGACGATTCGACCGAATCGGGTGAATCGCACAATGGAGCTCGTCGAGTTACGCTGGGCGCAGGACTTAGCCGACGGCCGACGGCTTCGACCTCCGATTCGCCGAATTGACCGGCTTCGACGAATCTAGGCGATTCGTGGCTTCCAGAGACATTGAGCTTTGTTCTTGGGAAGCATCACTTAGATTCGACCGAAGGCTCCTCACATTAGAACGAATGTGAGCCTTTTGGCCAATTTGAGGATTCAACTCATCATCAAACGAACTCCGAACTTTGCGATACTTTCGGGTGACCGAAACACTTAGTGGGAAGTCTCGATGCGCTACTTCTCCGACTTTGGCGTTTAAGCCTCAAACTCAACCGAATCACCTCGAAATGAGCTCGATCTTCTTGATATCTTGACAAGATCGAAGTGAAATCATGCGTAAAGTATGCAAAAAAAAATCCCCGAAAACACCTAAAAACACTACAAAGCACATGGGGACAAGATCGAAGTGAAATCATGCGTAAAGTATGCAAAAAGCCAATATAAAACGCGAGAATCGACACATAAATGGGGAGATAAATGTGCTCTAAATCGAGCACATCACCTACCCTATCCTCTAGGGGTGGCACCCCCCTCCTACACCCTAGGGGTGGTGGAGCAATCATGAAACCACCACCCCCACATGCTTTGAAGCCTATAAATAGAGAAGAAGAAGGAGGAGTTCAGGCATCTCAGTTTTCATCCTTCACTTTAGAGTAATTTCTATGTATTCTTAGCTTTGATTTCATTTTCAATTAAGAATTAGTGTTTAGCATAGTTTCCTTTCAATTCAATTAAGTGTCTTTAATTTCCAAACACAATCTTAGCTTATCCTTTAGTGTATTTTCGACCATTGGTGTATTTTCATTGGTGTATTTGGAATTTGGAATTCTTTAATACTTTAATACTTTGCAATTTGGAATTCTTCGACCATTGGTGTATTTTCATTGAAGCTTTTGGAAGTTATTGCTTTGAATCATCAATTCATCTTGTTCATCAAGGAGTAATTTCTACCTTTATTTACATTTAATTCAATTCATTTTATTTGGTTATTGATTGCCTTTACTTTTTTATGTTTATGTTTGATTGATCTTCAATTAATTGCATTCATCTTGTTAAGATATTCTAGTTCAATTTATCCATCCATGCTTCTTAACTCATTTGCAATCTATAACTTTAATATGAACATGAGTGAGTAGTTGTTTTGGCTTAGGTTAGGCATGATCACCATGTATATAGTTTGAATTGCTATCTTTACCTTTGGCATTGGTTGTGTTGTTTATGGTTTAACATAGGTTTTGCTATCTTGTTCAGTGTCGTTGAATTGAGGGCGAGAGTCGATTTTTAACGATAATCTATGCTTAAAAGTTGAATCATCTCTATGAGAATAGGTAGATGTTTTGATTGGAAATAATGAATGTGTGCTCCATGTCTTAATCTATGCTTAGCTCCATGAGAATAGGTGGTTAAGTATGTTTTAGGAAGCTATTGTTGCTCGAGAGAGAACATTAGTATTTAAGATACGTTCTTCCTCATAACAATCCACAAACCATGACCTTAGGTTAAAGTTAGTAAGGACTACCTTGGTGAGAAAGCCTAGCCTATGCCTCTTTAGTTAATTGATCACTTTATCTTTGCCTTAGTTCATTGTCCTTAATTGCTTTTGTGTTTCGTTTTTCATTTCATTCTTTTTTTATAGTTTGCTTTAATTATTTCTACCTCCAAACACCATTTTATACGTTTTTGAACTAACTAATTAATTGAGAAGCTATTGACTTAATCCCCACTCCCTGTGGATTCGACCCATACTTGCCGTCGTACTAAACTACGCCGTGCACTTGCGGTATTAGATTTGAAGGACGAAAAGTCTCGATCAGTTTATGATGTTGCAACAGGCAACAACTATATGAACCTGGAAGTTGGTCACATAGGCTAGTTTGCATCTAGTCTAGACAATTAAACATATGTATAATAATCTAGAAGCAAAACCTTAGTGCTAAATCCACCGCGCACAAAATCATTGCCATATTTAGTAACAATGGTGCTTATGCTACTGTAATAGGAGAAGATCCTAAAATGATAAGCATAAAGAGAGGTTGCAACAAAACCCTCTATATTTTTCTATCAATCTTATTCATCTATAGGATGATTATTTTTTTTATGTAGGTGCAAATTGATTAAAGCATAGATCTCAACATTGAGTACCCTAATGAAGTTCATATTGATTGAAGCATAGATGAAGAAGAAGATTCTTCTAATACTGAGTACAACTAGAAGAAGTTGGATTGTGAGAATTGAAAAGAAGATGATGCTACTATATATAATATAGAAGATGCTAACATGACTTAAAAACAAGACAACAATATCCATCATTCAATGTCAGAACCTTCTTGCCCTCCACGAGAAGGAATGTTATTTGCGTCGTATCAGAAGGTGATTGATTTCTATCATAATTTTGCAAGGCAAAGTAGATTTCAAATGAAAATTAGAAGTCGAGAATGTGTCATCACTATCATCCCACCCAGTGTATCCCGCACATAGAAAACTATGAACAGGGTCTGGGGAGGGAAGGACGGCGGCAACTCATACCCATGAAGGAGAGCGCAACCAAAAAAGAGTCCCCCGACTCCAAAAAGACAAAGAGAAACCCCTACGACGTGTAGATAAAAACGAACAAGATACAAAGCATAAAACAATAAAAACTAAAGAAAGACGGAGCAACAACAACCAAAAAACTAAAAGAAACTAAAACAGCGAGAGAACAGGCTCCCCAAAAGGAACTCTAAAAGAAAACACTAGTCTAAAACATGGATAAGACGCCTCCAACTATCCCTATCCCTAGTCAGGTCCATAGAGAGGTTTAACTTATGCAGGTCAGCCTTTATTTGCTCAATCCAAGATCTCCTAGGCCTTCCTCGACTCCTTTTACCCTCTACTATGATGCTTTCAGCCCTTCTCACAGGGGCGTCGAAAGACTTCCTCCGCACATGCCCAAACCAACTCAATCTATTTTCGCGCATTTTCTCATAGATAATGGCAACCCCTAGTTTGTCCCTAAACTCTTGGTTCCTTATCCGGTCCATCAACGCGCGCCCGCACATCCACCTTAGCATGCGCATTTCTGTGACTTCCATCTTATGTTCAATACTCTTCTTCACGGGCCAACATTCTGTCCCATATAACAAAGCAGGTCTGATAGCCACTCGGTAGAATTTTCCCTTTAACTTACTTGGGACCTTCCTATCACGTAGCACCGCTGTGGCTGCTCGCCACTTGAGCCAACCCGCCTGGATGCGGTGGTTTACATCCCCGTCAATCTTTCCATCCCTTTGCATGATCGATCCCAAATACTTGTACTTGGACGTACTTCTAACAACTTCTTCGCCGATGGACACCTCTGGCTCGCCTACCGGTGATGTCCCACTAAAGTAACAACTTAAATACTCCGTCTTCGTGCGGCTAATGCGCAACTTTTTACCTTCTAAAGCTTCCCTCCACTCGTCCAATTTGTTACTAGCCTCATCTTTAGTCTCTGCCACCAGCACAATAGCATGCACCATGGGACTGTCTCCCAGATAGATTTTGATATCTCATCCATAATGACCGCAAAAATGAACGGACTAAGAGCCGATCCCTGATGTAGTCCAACATTAACCGGAAAAGGTCCTGTTATCCTTACCGGTGTTTGAATGCTAGTCAAAACTCTGTCATACATATCTCGAATAGCTTCAATGTACACCGGAAAAATACCTCTAGCCTTGAGACTATCCCAGATAACGCATCTAGGTATGCTATCATACGCTTTTTCTAAGTCTATAAACACCATATGCAGATCTTTCTTCTGTTCCCTATATTTTTCCATCAGTCTTCTCAAAATATGAATAGCCTCCATGGTTGACCTTCCTAGCATAAAGCCGAATTGGTTCTCACTAATCAATGTTTCCTGTCTGATTCTCCTTTCTATCACTCTTTCCCACAATTTCATTGTGTGGCTTAGGAGTTTGATACCCCTATAGTTCCCACATATTTGCGCATCATCTTTGTTTTTAAACAGAGGTATAAGAGTGTTGTTCCTCCATTCTTCTGGCATCTTATGGGTCTTCAGGATAACATTGAAGAGCTTAGTAAGCCAACGAATGCCCTCTTCACCTAGTCCCCTCCACACTTCAATCGGTATGTTATCTGGCCCGACTACCTTTGTTCTCCCCATTTTTTTGAGAGCTTCTTTCACTTCATCTGTAACACCCCTAAATTTCTGATAGTTATAAAATATTATTTATGAAAAACGTAAATGTTATTAAGTAGCAGCGAAAAGTAAATTCGAGGTGTTCGCCACACTCGAGGAGTGTAAGGCGTCAAAACTTCAACTTTAAATGTTTAATCTAACATAATTAAGATGTTTTATTCTTATATGAAATAAAAGTAAAATGTCTTATTGTTTCCGCTTGATCTACAACGCCCACCCATCATGCATTAGATACATCAAAAGGCTCGCCTTTACCTGTGGAAAACAAAACACTAAATATGAGCCACAACTCAGTGAATCGTTACTTTAACGTGTTAAACTAGTTATTTTTTTTGAAAAAAAACGTTTGACTTTAAAATATATATAATTTTGTCATTTTCGAAATCCATAAAAAAAAAACGTAAAGTATTCATATATTTTGTATAAATCCAAAATACTTACATAGTATAAAACACTTGAATTGTCACACTTAAAGAAATACACATAGTATAAAACACCGTAAACTTTATTCACAATATACTTTTATATAATTTCACAGAATAACACATCCCCTTTCATGGACTCCTCCCAAAGGCCGATCCACCAGACACCTTGGAAAGGTAATTTGCTCTTGGCAATATAAACACATGTCACGTTTAGGTGCACCAAGGGTTGACCTACCCTACACAGTCCGGGGCAAAACAATTTTTTTATATTAATGTATACAACTCTTCAAATCATACCGCAACGTATATAAAAAAACACCATTGTCCACCGTAAGAAAAACGCTTTGCGACATAACAAAATGAGTTACTAAAAGATCAATAATAAAAATGATTAAAGTAATATATTTGAGATCAAAAGAAGTAGTAAATTGTTGTAAACTGACTAGCACCATTTCAAAACCAGTACACAAATCAAAATGCCACTTCGAAAGAATAAAATTAAATGATAAATAAGAAGAAAATTCTAATAATTAAAAGAATTAACTAAAATAATGACAAAAGGATTTGGCTAAAAACATATGTTATATTATTTAGTATTTGCAAAACTTCATCATCCTCAACATTTTTATTTGGAAACACTTGCACATAATTGTCGGCAATAGTCTTAAAACTTATCAAATTTTCAAGAATTAAAGATATAAAATTATTAGACATAACTACTCACATTGTATTAAGAACGAGGTCGGACGGAAAAAATAGAATATAGTAAGCTTCCGGATCAACGTTAACTTGACGTCAAGATCGACCACCGCTACCGTATAATCTACCGATTATTATTACTAATTTTCTTTTTAGAAAAAGTAAAATTGGTATATGATGATAATAGTCTTGCAATGATATGTGTATTTATAGGAGGAGAAGGGGAAGATAATAGGTCTACTCTTTGATGAAGGAAGATGGAGCAGCAAGGTTAAGTCATTCTTGTTTGCAAGGTTAATTGGGTCGTTTCATATTCATAGACTATTATTATTATCATTGATGAAGTTAATTTGGCCGTTTGCAAAGTTAATTTGGCCGTCTTTCTTTCTTTTATTTTTACTATTATTATTATCATTTATTATTATTATTACTCTTGTACTGTTATTATACATTATTGTTTCTAAATATTCAATTATTACTATTTATGATTTTCAAAGAATAGTTTTCCAATTTAGTCAAACTCAAACCACAACTTGCTTAGACTTATTAAATAAGTTCATCTCAAAAAGGGCAAGTCGATATGGAATTTAGTCTATGGTTATTAGATATCAATAGGTCATTAAACATATAAAATATTATTATATAATATATGCACATATAATAAACATAAAGAAATTTAATTGTAAAATAACAGGGTATCACATCATCGGTTGTAATGTCCATTGTTGACCCATCATCTTGTGTTTTTTGTGCGTCTGAAGCTTGACTATCGTCCTCCTTAAGCTCCCTAGACTCATTGAGTAGGTGAGAGAAATACTGATACCATCTGCCTTTTATATCCTCCTCTCTTAGTTGTAGGTTTAGATGATAAACCTAGACTCGAAAGGCAAAAGTGAATGTTTATTATCTATACTTATAAGTTGCAGGTTTAGTTGTTATATATTTATTGCAAACTTGTAATTTGTTGGAATCGTTTAAGTGTATTTTCCATATAAGAAATTCTCATATTGTGTACGCCTTTTAGGATTCTATACACGAGTGGACGTAAGAATTTGTAAAGATTATATGATAGAATGACTCCTAGGCTTAGGTTGCTAGAATTTGACTGCTTTTTTCCATTCAAATGTATGTTCCTTTTGCTGTTTTTATAACTTGCACTTTCTTAGTCTATAAATGCTTCTTGAAACGTTAGGTTAGCCACTTGTTGAAGTATTACAAAAGGCCACGAAAACCATGATTGAAAACTTTTGATTAAATCCCAAATCACAATAATTTTACAAATTGGTTTTATTTACATTTTCTAAAAAGTAGTTAATTTTTCAAATTGTTCATATTTTAGAAGTAGAATGATAGATAAATAGTAAACATCTATTTTTAGTTGTTGATTGATAAGAAGATATTAACTCATTTTGTTTAGTTGCATAAGCTAGAACGTTCAATACCGAACACCGCATTTAGTAGCTAGATAGTCGGTAATTGTCAACCAAAAATGAGTTTTTAGAAGTTTTTTAGTCGGTATTTTATTCTTTTATGTTGTGTATTATTGCTAAGAAACTTTTTCAAAACAGTTTAATACGAGTATATAATAGTATACAATTATCCTAATTATTCAAAAACAATATCTAAATCATATTGTGCCAGAACTTAATTAAAATAAATAAATCAAACGGAAGTTAAAAAGTAGGTAAAAATTATTCACGGAATTAAGTAAATGATCCTCGATGTGAATGCTTGGAAAATTAAATGAATAGTCTTTTGGACGATTCCTTCTAGCTACCGCCTAGTGAAATAGTTGGCATCATCAACCTAAAGCTATATGGATTCTTTGATGTGGCCTTAATTAATTATATGATAATTGCCCACTAAAATGATCCCATTATTAATTCTTATTAATAAATTCTGGCTAAATGATTGGAACTTTGGAAGCATACAAGTCAAAAAAATTAGATTTTGCTACCTAAAGAGTTCAGCCTAGAATGGATATAGTTCATTTAAGTTACATACTGTGATATTGGGAAATACCCTCCGTCTTATGTTAAAAGTTAATTATTCTATACAAAGATAGAGAAAATGAACTGTAATATATATTTCTTATAAGTATGTAAAATTTAATCAAAAGACATTCATGTAATATATTCTTATTGGATTTGTCTAAGTATATTTATAAATATGTAGACTTCAAATGGTGCCCCTGAGGTATGAGTTATTATCAATGGTGTTCACGACTTTTTTTTTTCAATGGTATCCTAACGTTTTGAGGTAATTACAACTGTGACCTTTTTATGTTTTTTCCATTAAATATCCATTATTTTTTGAAATTAACCTAACTAGAGGTAGAATCTTCTTCTTTTTCTTTCGTTTTCCTTTTTTCTCTGTATTTCCATCCAATATTCAATCTTTTTCATGTAATTTCATTCTATCCATTTCTTTAAATCACAACTTGAATAGAATACGGAAGCTCCGAATAAAAAATAAACAATCAAGACCAACACAATTCCCACCAAACCCCGATCATCCCTGATCCCAAACCTCGCAAACAATCACAGAATCAGAAACATTGCAGAAGGATTAGGATCCGAAATTGAATTTGGGACGCAAATATCAGGAAATGGGTTTTGCCAAGTTCATGTCATACGACTGTTTTTATTCTTGCTTATTGCTTTGTAGATCTTGTTTTATTAACGAAGCTGATTGGCCGAGATACTCATGACATGTGTATCCTTCCTGTTGTTCAAAAGCAGCACCAACTTCTCGTGACATTGCTTTGTAGTACTCGTTTTGTTGTACAAATTGGACTTTTATCTACCTATCTAAGTCCTGTAATTTGCAATGCTGACGGCTGTAACAATCTTTGCTGCGTAGATACATGACTATTATACCATTGGATATGAAATTTTGATAGAAAAGTGAAATTTTGAAGTGAAATTTGAAGAAAAAAGATTTATGATTTCTTTTCAAGAAAAAAGATTGAATATTGAATGGAAATACAGAATGAAAAAACAGAGCAAAAGGGAAGAGGGAAGAAGAAAAATAAAATTCTATAAGTTAATTTCGAAAAGTTGACGGATACTTAACGGAAAAACATAAAAGGGTCACGGTTGTAATTACCTCAAAACATTAGGGTACCATTGAAAAAAAAGTCTTGGACACCATTGATAATAACCCATACCTCAGGGGCACAATTGATAATTTTCCAATTTAAAAACTATGAAAAAGTCATGTAAAACAAATATCAAAATATCTTTAAAGAAGCTCCGACAACGAATATTCACGATAATTAAGAAAAATAAAATCTATTCGATGGTGAGCGTATTATTTTATTATATAATAAATTTAATTGAGAAAAAATGAGAATCATAAACATAAAAAATATTAAAATAAAGTTATTAGTAAAAAAAATTTGGAGATGACAACTATTAAAAAATATTTTTATAAAGTTAATAGGAAAAAAAAAATTTATGAAAGCAATAAATAAAACAATCTAAAATAAAAAGTAGGAACAATTTTAAAGAATGAAGAGTGTAATATATAAATTATAAATATGGTCTTTATAAGATATCTTAGAGGGTGATAATAAATCATAAAAAGGTGGTAAACCAACGTAAAACATCTGCACAAAAACTTGCGTAAGACCGTCTTATTCTAAGACCACAATTGGGACGGCTCATTCTCAGGCGTGTGCACTACACACGCTCCAGATTTCAATTTGTTTGGTTTTTTCATTTTCTGGGCATTTTTTAATTTAGACATTAAAGGTATCAATTTTGATCTTAAAGATATCAATTTCAACGTAGAAATTGATCACTTTAACGTTAAAATTTATCACTTATAGGTTCAAATCGAAATTTTTACTTTAATTGATATATTTAAATACCACTTCACGTTGAAATTGATATCTTTAAGGTCAAAATTGATACCTTTAAGAGAAAAATTGAAAAAGTCCAGAGAAATGGAAAAAGTTGATGGGCTCTATATTGGGCCGCGTCTTATTCTAATACGGTCTTACCCAAAATCTGCTGAAACATCTGTCAAACGGAACTATTTCATTAGTTGAGGTTCTCAAATTCTAAAGTTCCGATTTTCTTATAATTGTTATAAAAGAAATTTTTAAAAAATTTTAAATTATTTTTTTTCAAAAATTACATACAATAATTTTGAATTTTCGACCTTTTCATTTGTAAGACAAATCTTTTTAAATCTACGTGTTGACCTTAATTAACCTTCTAACTTTTCCACGTGTTAGACAAAAAGAATTTATTTTATTAACTTTATGTTATTTTTCCCAACGTAGTAATGACGTTATTTACAAAAAATTATTTCTTGATCATCCTAATTAATCACATATTTCGAAATTCAGTCGAAATAAGTACTAAATTTAACAGTTTGGATATCACATGGAAAAGCAGGAAGAGAAAAAGCAACTCAGAGTCACCATACGTAACTTCATGTGGTAATTGAAATTAAATTAGGCCTATTCTCGTCACCTTAAGACGACCATATTTAATAACTAGCTTAGTATCCATGCAATATACGATGGTAACTAAATTAAAAAATAATAAGGAAATTTCATGTGGTGATATTCAACTTTAAAACTTTTGATATGGTAGACAAAAGAAATGTGTTTTTTTTTTGATTTTACGCTATATTTAGCTAAGGTAACGACATTTTTTTCAAAATCAAACGCCATTATCACCCTAAATGAACACATATTTTTAAATTTAGTCGAAATAAGCACTTAATTTAACCAAAAATTAAACACTTTTACCACATAGAAAAGTTGGAAGCTCAAGATCGCCATTCGAATTTAAAAATACATTTGAAAAGTCAAAAACTCAATATCACCACATAAAACTTCCCAAAATTATACTTCTAAAAATAAAGAAATTAATTTTTTTATCAATCAATTATAAATCTTTAAATAAGAATCAGTACATAGCCAAATATTGTTTACTTCAAAGACACATTGATTATAACGTACTTGTAATTGTAGTTTTAATTTGTATGCTCCGTAGTCTCTTTTTCAATTCATGTTAAATATTCCTATGTATATTTTTATTAAAAAGGTCGTCCAACGAACAACTTGATACGTATACAATAAACATCAATGATTTTTTTTTAATTTTATAAAAAGTTGAGAACTTTGTAAGAATAATTATTAGCAACAAAGTAGCAACAAAGTTGAGGAATTATAAAAATATTTTTAAGATTTATATATTTGTACTTTGTTTTCTATTGTCTTAAATTTTGTAATTTAAGAGCTTATAAACGAGTTAATATAGATAACAGTATAATAGATTATTCATAAAGTTAAAATACTAAATATGATAATAATGATGACCTATATGAAGGGAAAACTTTTCAAGAAAAAAAAATAAAACTATGCAATTTTGTGAGAATATAATATAAAGTGTGTTTTATTTTATTTATTGTTATAGTATTATGTTATTGGAGACAAGTTTTGTTAACAAAAATATATTAATTATTTAAGTTAATATGTTAAATCCGATTAAAATTAAGTGAAAATCAAGATGAAAAGAATAGCAAACTAAAATAAGTATAGATTTTTGAATTGAACTTATAAGTAATTCACCCAACATAATTTTATTTTACTATTTAAAAGTATTAAAAGTCAAAAATCAACTAAAAAGCGGTAAAAATGTTAGAAAATACGGAAATTTCATGATATACCACTAAGTTTCTTCATAATTGACCATATACCACATCAAATGTTGTAGATCACCATACACCATTGAGTTTTAGTCCATTAGCACAGAATACTATTAACGATAAATTCCGTTAGTGTGTCGTTTGTGGTAGTTATTAATTCACGATATACCATTATATTTTGTTTTTTTGCGTCAAATACCATTTTTTAAAAATATAGTGATAAACAAAAGAAGTGTCATCCAAACCAAGTAGTTAATAAAAGAAGTGTCATAAAAACCAAGTGTCACAAAAAAATTCCACGTGCACTGCTTTATCGAATCTGGAACCCATCCTTTTCATGCACCATTTCTTGACAGCTTAATTATTCAAAAAAAAAGTAATGGTACCCATCTTTTTCATGCAATCCAAAATAGCTTATGAAATACTGTCCCACTCCATCCTGCTGCCTTGCAATTTGAGTACAAATGTTGGCAACATATCTCCTGGTAGCTCTTAGAAACACCTCAAGCAATGCTCATTCAACCCCCCTAAGAAAAACAAGACTAAGTTAGCACACAACTTCATAATCTCAAATTAATGACAAAGAAGAAACTTACCCTCATCCTATCACTGATAAAAGTTTATTGTGAATTAATAATGGTATATGGTGAATTAATAATGGTATATGGTGAATTAATAACTACCACAAACAAAAATGGTATTTGAGGCAAAAAAAACAAAAAAGTAACAATATATCACTATTTAAAAAAATGGTATTTGACGCAAAAAAACAAAAAACTAATGGTATATGGTGAATTATTAATTACCACAAACGGCAGACTAACGAAATTTGTCATTAATGGTATGTTGTGCTAACGGACTAAAACTCAATGGTATATGATGAATTATGAAGAAACTCAAAATCACAAGTCGTACTTACGTAATTTATTTGAAATTGATTTCTAATTATCATAGTTTAAGGCAATGATTATATATAGTTTAAGTGATGATTATAAGGGTATCTGTTAGGAGTTGGTATAAAGGGGTAATATAGGAATTTAGTAACAAATAATATTTAGTAATAAGTTAGTTTGGGGAATAAAATGTAGGGATAAGTAGTATAAAAAGAGAAAAATGGAAGGGAATTAGTCATTCAAGAAATGTAACAATTTTTAGTGGAGTGTAATATTCTTTAGGGCATGCTTTCATAAATACACCTTTGAAACAAAGTAATTACATATGTAGTTACTTCCATTCTAAATCTACTTCCACAAAATAGCATGAATTTAAGAATTGCCTTCTCTTGAAATTAAACAAGGGTATTTGTGTCCTTTCACCATTTAAGGACTACATAACAGTTTTGCATTATATTGTTACGGTAGTGACTTTTAAAAGAGTTGAGTGATATTTTATGGAAAATAAATTTAAGAACGCTACCACTTGCCAATTCCTATCGTTGGTGCTTACCATTTAGAATTGCCCTAAAAAACATTTTTGATTCATAATGTTACTGTAGCTTAAAGTTCAAAAGCCAGTACTATTTTGTGGAAATGTTTTTAAGATTTGCTACCACTGGCCTTTCGTAATAGTTCGTTTCTACCATGTAGAATATTACGATTATTTAAAAATTTATTTTCATAATTATGGCAACAATTTTAGTATTGTAATAAGAAAATATTCCTTTTATATATATATATATATATACATATACACATACATATACATATACATTATACATATACATATACATATACATATATATATATATATGTATATGTATATGTATATGTATATGTATATGTATAATATATATATATATATATATATATATATATATATATATATATATATATATATATATATATATATATTTAATATAATATATATATATGTTGTATATGTATATATATGTTATGTATATATATGTGTATATATATATATATATATATATATATATATATATATATATATATATATATATATATATATATATATATATATGCTAGCATATGTTATGTATTATTACATATAGTTATGTATGAGCATATTATATATATATATATATATATATATATATAGTATATTATACATATATATATATAATGATATATATGATATATATAATATATATTATATAAGTAGCATAGTATAAAGAACAATAATAGACATGTAGGAGATATAATTATATAATGATATAGTATTATATGTATATATACATACATGATATATAATATATATATATGTTTTGTATATGTATATGTATAATATATAATATATAATATGATATATATGATATATATATATATATATATATATATATATATATATATATATATATATGTATATATATATATTATATATATGATATTATATATATATATGTATATATATATATATATATATATATATATATATATATATATATAATATATATATATATATATATATATATATATATATATAATATATATATATATATATATATATATATATATATATATATATATATATATATATATATATAATATATATATATATATATATAATATATATACATTTTTTCAAAATTAGGAATATACCAAATACAACACAAAACCACCAAAGGGACCAAGAGACAGGCCACTCAAAACGCAAAAGGAAAACCAAAAACAAAACCCCAAACCTTAAAAACGAGAACCAAAATCGCAACACACCACGAAACCCAAACAACCCGCAACAAGACACTAAAGGCACCAGGATCACCAAAACTAACCACAGGGATCATCAAGAACAAACACCAAAAACGCCCACCACCAAACAAAACTCCAAAACTGGCTACTAACCCCCGATAAACGCCGTTCCAAGATGAGCACCGCCGAGAACACCAAATGAAACCAGAAATTTAAAGCCAAAAATGCAAAACAAAGGACGCACAATAACCCCATAGAAACACCAATAAACACCAAAGAGACACCACGATTCCGCCCAAGAAACACCAAAAACAGTCGAGATATGCCGCCAACCCAGAATAAAAACCAAAGACCTAGGTCTGAAAAGAAAGCTCAACCAAAAAGAAGAAGACGCTATAAAAACCAAAATCCTAGAAAGAAACACAAAATATTGAAACAAAACCCGCAAGAGACTTATAAACACCAGAGAATCGACCTGGCCCGAATGCACACCATAGCAAAACTCCAAACCACCGACAACACCATCACAGAAGCTAATAACCCGAAACCCAGATCTGAAACACGGATAAAGACCGAAAAGAAAGACGCCACCATTGAAAACCACTAGACCTGAAACCCATACCAGCCCAAAGCGCAGCAATATGAAAATGACACCCCACAACAAAACACCGTATCACCAAAACCACCACCTACTCACGAAAACAAGTAAGAAGAACCCAACAACTACCCACCACCAAAGCTTCCCAACACCAACCTGGGTATCCTACGTAGGACAGCCCATTTGAGATACATTCTCTGTAATAGGGCCATAGAAGCCCAGCTTCTTTGCAACTTCCCAAGGATTCTGAATTCTTGCAGGTTTACAAGAAACTTGGTTTTTAAATTTTACAGTAGATTGCTTGATCATTACTCCCACAAAATCGCTTTTGTTAGAATTCATATCACCAACTCCCTGGGTTTCTTCAACCTTTTTAGGGTGAATCGAACCAGTGACCTAAACCAGTGTCAAAGCCAACGAATCATCCTGCACACCTTCACCATCGGCGCACTTACGACCATTTTCAGGGTCTTCAACTAATGCATCACCCTCCATCCTATCATCAACCCACACTTCCAGGGGTTCACATACTTGTGTCGACTTCGAGGACCCATCCCCATGCGTCTTCTCAGAGTTTTCGCATCCAACATCATTCACAGGAGGTCTGATATTTATCTGACAAGTACATTCACCATACTCCGGTATGATGTTTGCATCCTGCTCGGTAGCATGATCTGTTCGCTTTTTCCCCGTCACCACCTCCTTGTACCTCCTAGTGTCTCTGGACGCAGGCTTTGTACCATACTTAAACAGATCAGGTCTCTTAATTTGTGCCCTGGTAACATAGTTACTTGAAATCCTGAAAGCTGGGTTCGTGAATTTTTTGGTTTTAGCATCTGGATGGTCAAAAAGCATCGGTCTTCGATTGAAAGCATGCCCACTTTTATCATACTTGGCCATTGAAACTTTAAGTTTGCTTTGTTTCACAGACAACCCGTTAAGATTGTCAATGGCCCTTTCGGCCTCTTTCGTGCTCTTAAACCGGACGAAACCAAAAGCCATTTTGTTAGCTTTTCTGACTTTTTTCGAGATGTAGACATCATCCACAGTCCCAGCCTGTTCGAATAAGCTTCTCAGTTCACCGGTAGAGCAGACATGGGGGATGAAGTCTACAAAAAGCGTGGTTACGCCACCGACCACCAAAGCACCACTAGAGTGTAGGAGCTCCCGGGTCCACGTCTCCACGGGAGACGGGAAAACCCCCGATGACCCGACCAAACTCCAGCTGGTGGTCTGAAGAGACGACGGAATCCATGGTTTGAATTTTGAAAGTTCGAACCATGGTTTGAATTTTGAAATTTCGTGACTCTTGGACTTCTCACTCTTCCGCCACTCTCTCTCACTCTAAACATGTCAGGAATATATAATATATATATATATATATATATATATATATATATACATGTTGTATATATATATAGTGATATTGATCCCTTTAGAAAGCAGCTCGTCAACCTGCATGCAATTATACAAATTTGAATTTAGCGTCCTAACGGTAACTAATAAATGAGCAAAATTTGGATGAACAAACAAACAAGCTATTCAATCTAACATAACTTATTTATCTAACCTAGCAAAATTGGTGTTGAGGTAGTTTATCTAGCATTGATGAATTAATGGTGTCAGTACGTATTTTAGTCTGTATAAGTCAATGGAGTTGTTCCTTCCATTGCCATGTACATGGTTTTAGAACAATATATCCTTGGCCTATTATGTGTGCTCACTCCGAATTTTTCAAATTGTATGTTGGCATTGACAATAAGTCAAGCCCAACTTAACATTTTATCAAAGTCGATGGTTCAATTACAAATTGAATAGTAGCTAAGAAAACAATGACGTTCCTAATATAATTATATGAGTAATCAATTATATTAGGAACGTCATTGTTTTCTATATATATATATATATATATATATATATATATAATATAAATTATATATATATATATATGTATATATATATATATATATATTTTGACAAATGATTTGTAATATATACCAAGAGAAGATACAAACAGACGCTCGGGACGGAAATTAACTCCACCCGAGCCACCAAAAACGCTACCGCTCAGACAAAAAAAAGGAGCGCTAGCCCAAAAACCCCAAAAGCAGACTACCTAATTTACAAGCATATCTAGCATCCTACTGTTTGCCCTCCCAGCCATTCTAAAAACTATACAATCAACCGCCTCTTTCGAGTTAAAGGTGTGATTATCGAAAACTTTCTTGTTTCTTTGCATCCAAATGCAGTAAATCATTTCACTCCATAACCCCACGATCAGCTTGGCCCGATCAGTCTTCTTTTTGTTTATTTTGCTCATATGAAGGATTTCGCCTTGGAAGTTAGGATCGTCTAGCCCCCTAGGAAGGAAATTGAACAGAGGAGTGCGAACTTCCTTTGTATTCGCGCAATCGAAGAAGATATGATGCGCTGTCTTCCTAGCATCATTACACAAAACACAAGTATCATCTGCAAGGGTCATCTATTTACCAATTCTGTCCTTTGTAGACAAACGATCCTGGATAGCGAGCCACGTGATGAAGTGCGCGCTTGGACTAGCAACATTCTTGATCATTATGTTCCCCCATTGGACCCTCGGTTCATCAGCCATTAACAAGTCATAAGCATTGCCAATAGCATACGCATTGCCTTTGGTAACTTTACCCCAACCTCCTAGTTGATCAAGAAGACTCCTTTGCTTGATGATTTTTTTTGAAACTCCAGGAAGCATGCATAGACGGGATCACTTCATGAATCCCTTTAGCTTTTAAGTAGTAACTATGAACCCACTTCACCCAAAGATTTTCTTTATTGCGATCAAGTTTCCAAAGTTGCTTCAGGATAGCAGCCTTGTTCCAAACATACATATCTCTCAGATTGAGGCCTCCCTTAGAGTAAGGTAAGCCCATTTGTTTCCAGGAAATAGCTGCTTTTTTTGTTAGGCCCTCTTTTCCCGACTAGATGTATGATCAACAAATTTTTTCCACCATTTTGAAGAGCTTTTTGGGAAGGCAGAAGATTTGAGCCCAAAAGTTTAGCATACCCCCAATAACACTTCGGACAAGCTGAACGCGCCCTGCGTAGGAGAGGAGCCGGGAGGACCAATACCCTATTTTCCCAACGATCTTATCAACAAGGGGTCTACAGTCTCGCGTGTTCAGCTTCTTAGAGTGGAGAGGAACCCCAAGATATCTGAAAGGGAAAGTGCCTTCTTCCATGTTAAGGAACTGAGTGATCTGCTCTTTAACCTGTATATCAGTCCCTGACACATAAACATTACTCTTGCTCGTGTTGGCTTCCAGCCCCAAAGCCTTTGAAAACCTGTGGAAGGTGCTCATAAGGTTTTTCACTGAGTCCATGTGAGCTTTACAGAACATGAGAAGGTCATCGGCAAAAAGGAGGTGAGTAACATTTACTTTCCTGCATCTGGGGTGGAATTGGAAGCTTTTGAGCTCACTCTGCTTGTGTAACAGCCTGAACAGGTACTCCATAGCAATTGCAAAAAGGTACGGGGATATAGGGTCACCCTGGCGAAGGCCTTTTTTTGCATCAAAGGGCTTCATAGGCATGCCATTCACAAGAATGGAGAACGAAACAGTGGTGACGCACATTTTGATCCAGTGGACGAACTTAGGAGGGAACCCCAATTCATTCATGACCGAGAACAAGTACTCCCAGCTGATTGAGTCATAAGCTTTCCTGAGGTCCATCTTGATCATGCATCTAGGACTATTATTCTTGCGAGTGTAACCTTTGATCAGCTCTGCAGCTAGTAAAATATTATCCGCCATTTGCCTCCCTGGAATGAACCCTGACTGAGCTTGATCTATCACACTCCCCATCACTTTCTGAAGTCTCCCCGCCAGAATTCTAGAGATGATCTTGTAGACAACTAGCAAAGACGCTAATAGTCAGAGTCCTCCACTCTATTAGCCTTGATCGATAAATATATATATATATATATATATATATATATATATATATATATATATATTGATAAATATATATAAATATATATATAAAAGGATGAAATATATATATAAATATATATATATATATATATATATATATATATATATATATATATATATTTTGAAAATTTGGAAAATTTTATTAAAAGGATGAAAAGAACACCAACGCGGA
>CM033457.1:315728-431523 GCA_019425755.1 Amaranthus cruentus | reverse complement strand
TTTCCCCCCTTTTCTCCCCTTTTTAAACCCCTTTTTTTTTTGAGGGGCCCCAACTTTCTATTTTCCCCCAAAAACATCAATATATCTATTCTTCTCCTTTGTTTTTATACCCCTCCCAATCTTTTATTTTTCCTTTCCTTTTTTGGAAAAATACCCTTTTCCATTTCCCTTTTGGTACCCTTTTTTCCAAATAATTTTCAATTTCCCAAAACTCAACTACCACCACAAAAATTTTAAACAAATTAAAATCCCATTTTTTTGGACCCCCCAACCCAAAATCCGTAAAAAAGGGGCAAAAAGATTCAGGGGGATTAATAAAATTACATTAAAACCAATTTTGCGAGTCCATGAATATATTATATCTTAAATAATCTTAACACATTTTTTTGGTGAAAGAAGGAGGCATGCAGCAAATGCTTGTGCAGGTAGCAGTTGTAAAAATGATCTTAAAAACACCAAATTATTATGAGTCAAACAAATTAAGTAGTCTTTATCTACTTATTGAAATCACTTCTAGCTGCTTCAATTTTCTCCATATAATTTTATATCAATGCTTGCCCAACAAACTATTTCAGAAATATTAAGCTCTTCTACCCACTTTTCTGCTCTCCTATTTAAACCCCTTTTCTTTATGATGGGTCAACTTTCTAGTTGTCCCCACCTAAAACTATCAATATACTCTATTCTTCTCCTTTGTTTTTTTATACTCCCTCCCAATCATTTTAGTTGTTCCATTTCCTTATTTGGTAAAATCATACCAATTGTCCTATTTCCTTTTTTGGCTATCCTTTTTTTACCTAAATACCTCACTTTTTCAATTTCCAATACTCAACTACCACCTTTACAATTAATTTAATCAATTAAAATACCCAACTACCACCTTTTTAATGGACCCCACTCAACCCTTAAAATCCGTGAAATCCCAAATGGGACAACTAAAATGATTCGGAGGGAGTATGTAATAAAAATGTACATTAATACCAATTTAGCGAGATGTCACATGAATATATTATATCTTTTAAATATATCTTAAAAAATACTCCTTTTGATTCTTTTTTATTGTCCACTTTCCTTATTTGGTTAGTACAAAAATTATCCACTTTTTATTTTTGGCAAAGATTATTTACTTAAATACCCTGTGTTTACACAAGTTAAGATCATGATATCCCCACTTATATTATTTAAAATACCCCAATTACTACCTTTATAATTATTATAATCACTTAAATATCCCAACTACCATCTTTACAATTATTATAATCATTTAAAATACTCAAACTATCACTTTTTAATATGCGTGTCCAACCCAAAATGAATAATAAAGAAGAACCGAGGGAGTATTAGTTATGTTTTTCTCTCATTAAAGTGGAACAAGAAAAACTCTTCAGAAAACAGAAGAAGTATATTTATACACTTCCATTTCTCTCTCTTCACAAATAAATTTTAATAAAATAATATTCCTTTTTGTTTACTGTTATTACTGATTTTTTTGTTTTTGAATTTTACCAATACAAATAATTTTATATTTATCTAATTTTGTATAATTTCAAATTAAAAAAATTTAATATTAATAAAATTTATATAGAGACAAATCTAACAAGCTTTTAATTGATTCTTTTTCAACTTAAAAATTAAGATTGAAATGCAAATTAAGATTGATCAATAAATTAATAATGTCATACAAATCAAATCGAACAATAATAATAAATAAGTAGTATATCTTTAGCATATCATTTACTCTCTACATAATATATATAATAATATGTCATTTTATTCTAATATAGTAAAAAGTGTTTTGACAAGATTAGTCGACATATGAAAATATCTGATAAATTAAATTAAAACTAAAACCCAATTGAATCGATTACCTTCCATAAATCATATTGTCCTAGTCGATGATAGTGCACAAATCATGGCCACATCGTGGTGTATGGACAATATTGTAAAACTGTTGGTGTGTACTGTGACAAAGTTATTATTGGACTTTGAAATCCCTTTTGCAACTGTTACTACCACAATGACTACGTTTGAAATTGCATTTTTGCACTTTGCTTGTTGTAACCAAACACAATCAAAAATATTTTAATTAAGTAGCTTTGGGCTCTCTTCTATTTTAGTTAATGTATTGTCAATAACCACAGTATTGAAAGTGATTTGTAACTCCAAAATGGCTCAAAAATGGTCGTCCTCCTCTACCCAAACCCAATAACCCTCCGTCATCTTCTTGCAAATTATCAACCTGCCATATTAAACAAGTACGGAATTTAATATTTTATTACCAAATGTCATGCTAAAAATAGTAATATTCCTTTCAGGAAAACAAAGCAAAGATGCTAACGAATTTCAAACTTTTAAGTCTTTCTTATTCTTATACTCCTTAGAATCTTGATCTATAGACTTTGTTAATTTGCTTTTCTTATTTTTTGACTATATTCAAACCGAGTCAATTATTTTTAGTACTATTATCTATTGATTGATGAAGGGTAGTTGCTACATACAATAGTAAATATCATGCAACCATAAATCAAAAATAAACAATAATTTTTAGAGCTTATCTATATATCTATAACTTGTATAACTTTAGAATCTACAAATACAAATAATTTAACTAAAACAAAAATAATCTCTTAAAGACTGTTGTCCAAAATCAACCCTAATTTCATATTTACTTGTATCATTTGATCTTTCGTTCTTAGAAACAAGAAGTTCAAAAGTATTTTGTTTACCATATCTATACTACTCTAGTTAATTTAGTACTACTAGTTCTTACTCAAAAAGAAAAGTGACTCAAATGAAAGGGACAATACTAAATACAACTAAAACCAACTTAATTTAACATGTTATTGTCGTAGTAGTACAATCCATCACACCCATCAAAAGTAAACTTATAGATGCCATGGTGTGTCTTTTAATTTGTTACTTCCTCCGTTTGATAATACTTGCTACATTTAATGATAATCCAATGTACTATTTTGTACATTTATATGTCGAATTATACATATTTAAAAATTATAAAAAAATTATATTATGAAAGTATGCGATTAAACGATTCAAACAAGATCTCACTTGACTATATTATTACTTACATATTAGCATATTAAAAAAAATTATATTATGTAAGTATTTGGAAAATTTTAAATATATATATTCTAATTCATAACTCAAATCATTTTATAATTATATAATATATATATATATATATATATATATATATATATATATATATATATATATATATATATATATATATATATATATATATATATATATATATATATTAGTTTCTTGAATTCCACCAATAGGCAATATCACTAACTTTTTTTTTCCTTTTAGTTTACGTATAAAAGACAAATTAAATAAGATAAAACCCAGATAGATGCATGTATTTGAGTGATACCTAACGGTTCCAAAATGAGATATTATCAAACTGACATCAATAAAGAAGACTTCAACTAGTTACTATCGATAATGAAAAGAAATCACATAATTCTATATATTCCTTTAACAATAATTATTCAGCTTTGAATAATATTAGTTATTATTAAGTAGTATAATAATCAATTATAAATAAAAAAATAATTATCCAAACCCAATGATTGAATAGATGAAGAACAATAAAATAAAAATTAGTAGGAGTAATAAGGAAAAAAGGAAGAAGTACCCAAGGATCATCATCATCTTCATAACGATTGAAACAGGTGTTCTTTGGAATCTCTCCAGTCTCATCGTTACGAGCGAATCTGCCACGTATTCTTGGTCTATTGTCGGCTAGCGTTTTTCGGCATGCATACTGCCACCCCATCACAAATACTCCTTATTAGCATGCATCAAATACTAGCTACCCCGTTTTTATATATACTTCTCTAATCTTTTTTAAAATTTTTCCTTATTATATTTAATTCATGCAAAACATAATTTTTCTGTTGTTTTCATTAGACTTGCACAATACAAAAGGGTACATTTCCAATTATTACCTAATTTATTTAAAAGTCTGACTGAATTCGACCTAATTAATATTTTTATAACATTTGAAACTTTATTGAGTTATACCGTTGGGAGACCTTGAGAATACCAAGACCAAACCATACATTATACTTTCTCCTATTCTCCTATTCTCCATATGAGTCTCATTTACTTTTAAGTTACTATTTATTTATCGTCCGTAAATTGTTTTTCTTAATCTATAAATTAAAGCATAGTCAAGCAAAATTTTGTTTGATGTCTCGATGCAAGAATTATTAATATCAAATTTTTCATAATTTTTAATTATGCTATTTTTAATTAAGCATAATTCGAGATATTAAGGGTTGAAATATTATCTCGACAAATAAAATAAAATAAATGGGAATTAAAGGAAAAATTATGAAAATTTGATATTGATATTCGTTTAAGAAATTATAAAATTTGTTAAAAGTGTAAAGAAAAATTTGGCATAAGCCTATCAATTTTTTAAAATTATATTTAATTTTAAAATCCACAATTAAAATTATAGATTAGTCACTGTTTTGAATCGGCTTAACCTACTATTTCCTCAGTTTTTATGATTTAGCTAATTTTCTAAAAATATAAGAGTACTCCATGCTTTCCTTGATGTTTTATATAAGAAATATTTATGGAAATCAAGAAAAAGTAAAGGTAAGTGTAAATGACACTTTCAGTATCCCGCACAAAGTAGGGTTCGAATGAGGTTTTCTTTTCTTAAAAGATGCCAACAAATCATACCCGTACCGCCAAAGAAAGAGTAAAGAGAGATGCGCATGGTCAAGAAAAAGTAAATATTTTAAATGGACATATTATTTTAATTAAATATAACATTAATCGAGAAAAACTAACAACTATATATAAACACTAAAAAAATATTAAAGTAAAGTTTTATAAAGAAAATCAACACTATAATTATTAAAATTGTTTAAATAAAATTAATGAAAAACATGTAAATATTATAAGAAAACATAAAAATGGAAAATGAAATGAGCGCAGGATATGAATAGACCATAAAAATAAGGTGCATGAATGAAAAGAGGATGGATTACCTTGATAGTTTTGTTGAAGTTTCTTAGTGTGCGTTTAGCTCTGTATCTATCTATCCTTTCTTTTCTTTCTTCTGCACTATATTTTCCTACTTTGAAGTTGGGTTCTTCCATGTTTCCTTCTCCTCCAGATAATTGATTTCCTACCTTCTAATATAAAACAATCCACTTTTATTACTATTTTGGACTTTTATTTAACTTACAAAAAACAACAACAACCAAAAGTGACTTACTGGTAAATCTCCAGTGCTACAGACCCTTCTGATTTGACCATTACATAAGGAACTTTGAATTTCAGGCTGATAATTTTGAACCTCCATTAAAGCATTAAACTTTGATTGAAACCAATAACTTGGTTTTTCTTTAAAACAATTACTACTTGAACTTCTTTGCATGAATTTCAACATACTTTCCCCATCATCATAACTGTTACTGTTAACAAAAAATGAGGTGTAACTGTAACTACTTGGAGGGTAATCAAACCCCATTTGAAAATCCTCTGTTTTAACACTCTCTGAAATTACAGAGTAATTATCAGTACTTAACATATTTGCATAATGGGTTTGTTGTTGTTGAAGAGAAAGTGTTTGTAATTGCTGACTTGGTGGGGAGTTTATTGAGATGATTTGGTCAAGAGATTGAGTGGTTGTTATTGAGTTTGTAATGTAATTAGTGTTGTTATTTTTGTTAAGTTCATCAGGAAATTCTTGAAAGATTGTATCAATGGAAGAATCAGAAAGGGATGAAATTGGATCAGTAAAGAAATTTCCATCATGGGAAATCATATTTGTTGCTAAATTTGAGTAATCTGCTTCATCAAACATAAACATATCAGAAGACATTGTAAACTAATTATAAAACACAACAAATTGATTCAATGATCAACACTAAATTGACATGAAACAACCCGACTTTCTATTTATTACAGTGTCTTGTTGTTGCTGCTGAGTGCTGAGTGCTGAGTGTGTTTTTTTTACGGGGAAAATTATTTAAAATGAAGAGTGGCTGAGAAGTGGTGATGAATGTTGGACCAGACCACTAATGGTTGGATGATATATATATAGACCATAAAGATGCTAATAGAATATATTCTAAAGGCGCTAACTATCAAGTACTATCATATGTTAAAGTGTTATTATTAAGAGCTAGATATCTGAAAATTAGTTATGGTGGTAAGTTTAGAGAATAATAGGTTAAAATATTCGAGTAAATTTTTATTGTTATTAACTTAAAAGCTATTTTACAAACATTTTTTAACTATTTGATAAATCATAAAAAAAATATAAAAAAATATTTATTATCAAACATCCTACACCGATTGACAGAGAGAAGAAAAAAAGATTTGATCTTAAGTGTAGTTGCTTTACAAACTGGTCAATTGTGTGCGTGTGTAGTGAATGCAGAATGAGGTCAAGGTTCGATGCTTTGTGCAAAATGTAAAGGGATGTTTTGTTTTTGTTGGGTGATTTTTTGGGATTATTTTGGACAGCCAAAGATGATTCCTTCTTAGTGAGTTGAGCATAACAACTTTAAACAATCAATCATGTTAATCTTTGTTAGGTTTTATAGGGGACTTCAGAAAGTACTTGCATACTTCACAAGAATATTTATATCAAAGGTGGTCCAACCGCTCTAATTCATTAATTCATTAGAAAGAATCAAATTGAATTCTTCTTTTTCAAATTGGTAATTAATGAGTAAGAATTTATATGAATATATATAAACTATTTCACCTATGATATCATACCACGATATCATACCACGAAGCATCATTTCAGATAGCCTCAAAGACAGAGGTATTTTACAACAGTACGTTGATGCAATACGGGACATGTATGATAGAGTATCGACTAACATTCACACCCTGGTGGGGATAACTGAATCTTTTCCAATTAAAGTGGGACTGCACCTGGGATCAACAATTAGGCCCTTCATTTTTACGAACATTATGGTGGAAATCTCTAAATCTATCTGGGAGATTGTACTATGGTGCATGTTATTCGCTGACAACATCGTGTTAGTAATAGAAACTAAGGAAGAGGCTAATAATAAATTGGAAGAGTGGAGGGCGGTCCTAAAGAGTAGAGGGTTGCGCATAAGCTGTGCGAAGACTAAATGTTTGCAATGCAAATTTGGTAGGCCAGAACTGAAAGGTGAGCCAGAGGTGACCTTAGGGGGTGAAGTTGTTGCATGCACGACCAAGTTTAAGTATATGGGATCGGTAATTAAGAGTAATGGGGAGATTGATGGAGATGTTACTCACCGTATACAAGTGGGGTTGGCCAAAGTGGCGAGCAGCAACTAGGGTGCTTTGTGATAAAAAGTTCCCTGGTAGATGAAAAGGTAAATTTTACCATGTTGCAATTAGGTCGGCTTTTTGTATGCGACAGGATGTTGGCCCGTGAAGAAGGTTTTTGAACAGAGGATGAAAGTTGCAGAAATGCGTATGCTGAGGTGGATGTGTGGTCACACTATGATGGATAGTATTAAAAACCAAGAGTTTAGGGATAAGTTAGTGGTTGTACCTCTCTCTGCAAAGATGCATGAAAACAGGTTGAGATGGTTTGGGCATGTGCAAAGAAAGACTTATGACGCCCCCATGAGAAGGATCAAAAGCATCCTAAAGGAAGGTAAGAGAAGTCGAGTGAGACCTAGGAGAAGGTGAGAGGCACAAATAATGAAGACTCAACTTCTTTAAGTGATGATAATTCAAAACACATATTAAATTAAAGAATAAATTAAGTAATAATATTTAGTTGTTTAAGTATGTCCAAAATCATATTAGACATTAAGTGATTAATTGGAAAATAATTCAAGTCCGAAATATATTGGATTAAGTTTAAATTAAAATGACTTAAGTTTATTATCTTTGGATAATGTTGTATTTGTATTTGAATTTGAATTTGAACTCAAAAAACGTGTGTTTTTATCTAAATGTTTAAATATATTCTTACACATTTTATGTTTTAATAATTGAATGAATAAGTTGCTTAGTAATCAAGGTTTACTAAATATAGGTTTTCATATAAATAAGGAGGTATTTTTAATATTAATTAAAAATAGGAAAATAATTTAAAATTCCCTAAAAAATAGGAATTCATTTAAATAACATTTACATTATTATATTATTTGAATTGTTGAATTTAAAATGCCTTGCATAAATACTACTCCCTCCGTTCCCTTTTGATCTTCCACTTTGGGTTTTTCACAAATATTAAGAAAGAAGGAATCTTTGGTGGTAGTGGGTATTATTTTAATTATATAGTAATGGGAAGTAATAATTGTATTGGAAGTATGAGAGAAAAAGTAATTAAATAATAGTGTAAAGTAATGATTGTATTGGAAGTATGAGAGAGAAAATATTTAAATAGTAGTGTGAAGTAAGGAAAATGGGGTTTTAAGGGGTAAAAGTGAGATGAAAACTTTCCAAAAATAGAAAGTATTCTAAAGTGGAAGAACTTTTGAAACTAC
The DNA here is from genome assembly GCA_019425755.1 of Amaranthus cruentus. Taxonomy (NCBI): domain Eukaryota; kingdom Viridiplantae; phylum Streptophyta; class Magnoliopsida; order Caryophyllales; family Amaranthaceae; genus Amaranthus; species Amaranthus cruentus. The sequence goes on along the minus strand of CM033457.1, from coordinate 423,022 downwards.
CCGTTATAGTAAGGTGGAAGAATATAAAGGAACGGAGGGAGTAACATGGTAGCATATCAACTATTGAATTAGCCAAGGTTGTTAAAATCGGGATTTTACTTTGAATCGAAAGCACCTCTTAAAATCGAATCGTAAAATCGACCAATTATACCAATTTTGCTGATTTAAGTAGTTTTTGAAGTTTGTATTTATTTCATGACATTTGAAATGTAAAAGAAACACTTAAAATTATCTATTATCAATATATTGTGCAATAAAATAAAAGTCAAGGTAGTTACTTCATGAGTTCACGTCTTCAGTATTACATGATAAGCAATATAAATTACACCATCTACTAATAAAGTCAAGTACAAGTTGACAAACTTGAGTAATTAACAAAATACTCATAAGCAACATTAATCATACATAAATAAGTAAATACTCAGTAACTACATAATACTACTATTTAATCTAACATGAGTAATCAATAAAACTGAATCAATTATACTATTAAAATTAATCAATTATACTATTTAATTCAATAAAACAATTCACACATCCCACACAAATTCAATAATAATAAGGTAACCTACTGGGCGATGGTGTAACGGCTTCGAGCAATTCTTCGAGCAATTCTTGTTAATGGAATCACGATGGTATTATCAACAATTTTGATAATGGAAGCTTGAAGAACAATGAGAGAGAAGAAGGAGGTCTAGAGGTAGGGCGTAGGCTGCGGGCTGCTGTATGAAAATTTAGGTAAATTGAGATTTAGGGTTTTTTTAAAAGTAAAAATTGTCATGTGGCTAATTTTAGGCATTTTCAAGTAGAGCTAAAAATAGCAAATAGAAATGTGTTTGAAAAGTTCAAAATAGGAGTGTTAGTTTGAATTAATTTTCAAGATTTTGAAGAATGGTCCAAATTAATTAGACTAGCAAATTTAACGGATGAAACTTCCTTGGCTTACAAGAATATATTGAGGCGTGACATATAAAAATAAGGCTTCGATTAAGACTGCAACACTTCTCAGAATTTTCTCTATTCTTGAATTAAGGTCTAGGCTTTTTTAAAGTGTTGTAAAAACTTAGTCATTTAACTCTTTCATTTGTAATAGGTTTTAAACTAAAAAAGAGTTGGAAATTTCATTATCAAAATACGCCTAAGTTTCGAATACTTTTTAAAGTATTCAGTTTGGTTTCTCTATTGTCAGATTAGGAATTTTGCTTTTAATAAGAGAACTTTTAAAACGTTCTTGTAACACCCCTAAATTTCCGACCCCCTATACGAAACTGAAACCGCAAGGTATGGGAGGAAATTCGAGTGTTACAAAAAGAAAGAGTTAAAGAATAAGAGAAATGAAGAAATAAATAAACGAGTAGAAATTTCGGCAGCATCTACCCTAAAACTGGGCGCCCATGTAGAAGGACAAACGACATATACAAACAGAATAGCGTAAAGGCATCAGTGGCCTAACAAAATAAATATGTCGCAGCGGAACGTCTCATCGCGGCTTCTCCCAACTATATACAAAACATGGATCGTGGTTCCCATGTAACACTTGAGTTTTCAAAACAAAGAAACAGAAGACCATACAGCTAGAAAGTTTGCAGCGGAAATTAAGTTATACAAAAGAGAGGTAATGCCTCAAACCCCAAAACATAGCCAAACTAAGAGGAACGAAACTACATATCAAGTCCAAAACTGTATTCATTGCACAATCCACACACGCGCTCATCGTCCCCCCCCAAATGCAATGCAAAAGATCATCATCACCTGTTAGGTCCGCCTATGATCACCCTGCTGTTCAACGTAAGACAAAGATGTCAAATGTATCATCACAGGGCCACCATAGAAAGAGCCATATCAAACTAATCAAACATGTACACGTCAGTAACTAACATAATATCATAATAAGACATAATTAATATCAATAAAGTACACAAATGTAAAAAATTCCGATGTCAAATGTATCATCACAGGGCCACCATAGAAAGAGCCATTATCCTCTTTAATCTTTTTCGATTTCATAATTGGTCAGTAACTAACATAATATATATATATATATATATATATATATATATATATATATATATATATATATATATATATATATATATATATATATATATATATATATATATAATATATATATAATATATATATATAATATATATATATATATATATATATATATATATATATATATATATTATATATATATATATATATATATATATATATATATATAATATATATATATATATATATATATATATATATATATATGTGTGACTGAGGCCACCATTTGGGTTGCAAGACCCATGGCAACACCTCAGAAGGTGGTCGGCCATACCGGCGCCCAATGGTAAAGTATGAACATACCCCCGTACAGCGATCATACATTAATGATCCATACCTCCGGGAACTAAACCAACTGGCGTACCAAACTAGTGGAGCCAACATACCTAACGCATGCGACTAGAGGCCACCATTTTGCGGTTTGAAAGACCCCATGGCAACACCTCAACCAAGGGCGGTGACGGGCCATACCGGCGCCCAATGGTAAAGTATGAACATACCCCCGTGCAGCGACCATATATAGATGATCCTTACCTCCGGGAACTAAACCAACTGGGGTACCCTAACCAGTGGAGCCACAATAATCGAACAGATCTGCTATTTCCTTAATAAGATCCTCATTTCCATTGCAATCAACCAGTTTCTTACTTCCCAACTAAGAAACTCGTTTTCGTTCCATCTCATCTTATCCAACACTCTGATCATAAGACACTCAATCTCATTCTCTACTATTGCTACATAGACTAACTTGAAATTATCGTAACCATAGTTGTTCAATGACAATTCAAAGGTATGCACAGTTTATATAACAGTATTACTCAATGCGTATATAACGAGAATGCAAACAAGAATTAGTTAATGCGTGTGCGTACCTGCAACTCCACTGAACTCCTGAAAAAAGTCAGATAAACCGCCAAGAAAGAGGTCTTACGCCCCCCTTATAAACCGGGCACCTATGCACGATTAAAGTAAGACTAATAAGCCTAGTTGACATTATTTAAGAGGCACTGACTCCGTACAACTACACTATTAACCAAACAGGTTTCGATTCAAGCTAATACGCACTCTAAACGTACTTATGCAACAAATTCAACCCATGTTCACACATGAACTACGTCACCAATTTCAATCAAACCATAACATTAGATTTCAGTCAAATTCTATATCAAAATGTGTTCAAGTGACCAGGACGCAACCATACGCTTGCGCGTTATAAACAAACTATCCATAGAAAAGCTTAAGACCACATGATATATGATGTTACCCTTAATATCAATCATACTACTCATAGTAATAATGATTTGTTACCTTCCCAAGGTTTTAGAGTAAAACGATTAAGACAAAATCAAAATTTATAGCTTGACGAACTAATAACGATTTGCATAACTTGGGTCAAATTCACACAACTTAGCAACACAATTGAACATATCAATATAACAACCAAACTCAATTATGTACAAGCAACTCACTACAATCATCGACAATGGTCGCAATCAAGCTCAAGACTAACAACCTCATCAAACAACTATAACCACGGCGATACTTTCATTAATGATAATTGCAACATTAATCTTTCTTAGTAATTACCACTATTATTTAATCCAAAACAATAGATATTAAAAATACTAGTCATATTATCATAATTAATGTCATATAAGCAATAACTAGCCACCATTCATCCATAATGTCACATACACAAGCTTATACAAGATTTTCAATTAATAAAACACCATCCAAGCCACAAAAGTAGTACATACTACTTTTAAATTCATCCAACCCTAACTTATTCAACTTCAATTCACACTTTCTAATACTTACTCACTTTAAATTCCATCAAGATATAACTTAATCTAAACTAAGATTCATGAATTTACCCAAAACACTACCTTTAAATTCATCACAATATAAACCCTAACTTATTTATTTTCAAATTATCATAATAATTAAACCTATAACAAAAATCAAGACATCATGCTCAAACTTAACAAATAAGAACTCTAAATAATCAGAAATTAGATATCAAACATACAAACTTAAATTGGGTAGGAGATTGCTCACAAAGAGGCACTACGCCAAAAGGAGTTATATATTGCACTTGATTTATAGCACTTTTTTCGGAACGCTATAAAAAAATATCAATCTATAGCCGTTGAAACCGCTGTAAAAGAAAAATTCTTATTTATAGCCGTCAAAACAGCTATAAAAACGGGAACCTTATTTATAGCGGTTCCAACAGGTTTAAATATAGCTACATATTTATAGTTTTTGCAACCGCTATAAAAAATTATAGCGTTTCCAACAGCTATAAATATAGTTTTCTCATTTATTGCCCTTTCAACCGTTATAGAAAGCAGTATCAAATGCGCATCCTCTCTTGTTCAAGCAGAAACAAAAATTCTCATTTGTTTCATCAAAAATCCATGCCAAACACACCTACACCAAATTAAGATTAACAAGATCACCTAGACGTGAAATTCAAGAAAGAGGAACTTTCAACAAATTTTAAAATAACAATAATAATAATAATATGCTAATACAGCTAATACTATACTAATAAGACACTAAAATGGGTTATAATAATAATAATAATAATAATAATAATAATAATAATAATAATAACAACAACAACAACAACAACAACAACAACAACAACAACAACAACAACAACAACAACAACAACAACAACAACAACAACAACAACAATAATAATAATAATAATAATAACAATAATAATAATAATAATAATAATATTAATGATAATAATAATAATAATATAAATTAACGACTAATATTTTTACAAATAAAGAATTGAGGTACAAGTCATTAGCTAATAAGTATAATAGCCTTGCAAAATATATCACGAAATACCTCTTGGTCTGGTGGCTGAAGTGGTGTGCTTTGGAACTTGAGGTCTCAAGTTCGAATATTGCTAGGCGCATGATTGTGGAGATAGGAGCTGGCACGCAGGGATGGCAGTGTATGCCTGCCTGGCTCCATGTGGGTCTATGTGGCAATTACGTGGATTCCATTATTTATAGCTGTTAGAAAAGCTATAGCATTGACAGTAATTTATAGCGGTTCCTAAACCGCTATAGAAAGCATGGAAGACTATTTATAGCCCTAGTGATTTATTACTGTTGGAAGTATTTTCTATAGCAGTTCATAACAGCTATAAAAAGGCATTTTCAACAGCTATAAAAATATGGCTTACAATGGTGGAATTAAAAGAAGAAGATGAAGATATGGTGGTGGAGAAATGTGGGCAGCCTTGCTGCTGGCTGGCTGGGGTGCAGGCTCGGCCTTGCTGGTCGGTTGCACGTGGGAAGCAGGAGGGAGGTGCGACTGTTGCTGGGTCCTGGTGACGCCGCCAAGGCTGGTGGGGAAGGGAGATGGGGCGTGAGAGGGAGAGTAAGGAGGAAGAACGAGTACTAAGAATGGAGAAAGGAGTGTGACGACTTACTCCTTCAAACAAATGGGTTTTATTCAAAATAAACCCTAACCCTCAAATACTTTGGGCTCTTCTACTCACGAGGCCCATTAATTTTAACCCGAAATATTAAAAGGGGAACTTCGTTTGGCTCGAGTTTAAGAACGAAACTGTTATGACTATTATTTACTTTACTTAATTTTTATTTAAATAATAATTTCCCATTTAATTAAACATATACATGAATGTCATTAAATATATCTATGGGTCAAAATGTTAAATTTCCGATGTTTAATAATAATGTATAAAGAAATTATTTTTAATCGAATTTGCGGGGTGTTACAGACTACCCCCCTTAAAAAGAGTTTAGTCCCCGAAATTTGAGAATAGTAAACTCTAATACATGAAAATTCTCTACCCTCATCCATATTGGCTTCCTTCAAAGCCTTGTGCCTAACAACTTCTTATTAAGGATGTCTCAGGTTGTCATTAAAACATACAAATGTGACTTCATTTTCACTGTTTTCTCAAAATTTAACCACATAAGTCACACCAATTTGCATCCAAGTATACATAAACACGTAAGAGGACACACTTTTCACTTATAAACATGCAATAATACACAATTTAAAGAAGAAAACGCGTGAAAACGCGCGAAAATCTATCGCATTCTATCCCCCTTAAAAACTTAGTTACGACCCCGTAACTCACTAACCTCGGGAAAAAGGTGTGGGTATCTCTCGCGCATAGAATCCTCAGTTTCCCGTAACTGGGCGCCCATGTAGAAAGACAAACGACATATACAAACAGAATAGCGTAAAGGCATCAGTGGTGTAACAAAATAAATATGTCACAGCGGAACGTCTCAATGTCTCATCGCCGGCTTCTCCCAACTATCTACAAAACATGGATCGTGGTTCCCATGTAACACTTGAGTTTTCAAAACATAGCCAGACTAAGAGGAACGAAACTAAATATTTGGCCCCCCCTTATTCAACGTATGACAAAGATGTCAAACGTATCATCACAGGGCCACCATAGAAAGAGCCATATCCAACAAATCAAACATGTACATGTCAGTAACTAACATAATATCATAATAAGACATAATTAATATCAATAAAGTACATCACAATGTAAAAGTAATTCCACAACACTCCAAGTGTTACTCTTAACCCCTAGACATCATCTCCTACTTCTCAATGTCGATCTTATCTTCTTTAATCCTTTTCGACTTCATAACTTCTCGGTATCACGTGCACCAAAGCTTAACCATTTCCAAATTTATATGTATATATATATATATATATATATATATATATATATATATATATATATATATATATATATATATATATATATATATATATATATATATATATATATATATATATATATATATATATATATATATATATATATATATATATATATATATATATATATATATATATATATATATATATATATATATATATTGTGTGTGTGTGTGTGTGTGTGTGTGTGTGTGTGTGTGTGTGTGTGTGTGTGTGTGTGTGTGTGTGTGTGTGTGTGTGTGTGTGTGTGTGTGTGTGTGTGTGTGTGTGTGTGTGTGTGTGACTAGAGGCCACCATTTCGGGGTTTGCAAGACCCACATGGCAACACCTCGACCAAGGGCGCTGACGGGCCATACCGGCGCCTAGTGATGGCCACGGTCCGGATTGGGCCGGTTCCGTTCCGGTTCCACCCGGTTCCAGTTCTATTTGGAACCTGACACGAACATTTCCGGTTCCGGACGGTTCCAACGATTCCTTGGCGGTTCATGAGGCGGTTCCGGTGGTTCAAATACCCGGGTCGGGTGGTTCGGACCATCGGTTCCATTCTTATTTTTCCTTTAATTTTAATATAAAAATACTATAATAATGCGGACGTACCTTCGTCGATTACTTGATTATTATCGAAATTCAATGCTTGTCATCGTTATTAAAATATTTACTAAAAAGAAAGAAAAAAAATAAATTAATAATAAACGATAAAGATGATTAATAAAAAAAGGGGGAGAGAATGGACTTGAACCTAGTATCCCGAAGAAATACTAAGTTGCCTAGGTATCCCGAAGGAATCAAAGCCCACGTAGTTCTTTGTCGTACCTTTTATTTTTAATTGTTGAATGTTGATGTTGATTGACCGTGGTCCGTAATCCATGATCCTATTCGTCATCGTCATATGCTTGGTTAGATGCTTCCGCCAACTCTCCTCCCGACGATGATGCAGATGTATCCATCATCATCCATGGATCATCGTCGTCTTGATCATCATCGGTCTTGAGTCCTTGTGTTCGGACATCCGCTTGATCCCAATCTTTCTTGCAAACACATATTTGAATAGTATGTGGAGCAAGACGAGATCTCTTTTCGTAGAAGCAGGAATTTTCATAGTAGAAGCAGACTCCGACGCAATAGTAGAAGCAGGAATTGCAAGGATATCCTTTGCAATTCTCGATAATATGGGGAATTTTAATGATTTTTCTTTCCACCATTGTAAAATGTTATAACTAATTTGGTCGATTTCAAAGTGATGTTTAAGATAATTATCTAATTCTAAATATGAAGCGGAAGGGGAGGAAGAAGATGATCCTATAAAAGTATCATCTTGACTTATTATGTTAGGTATTATGGGGTTATAATACATGGGACGTTCCGAGACGCTAGCACGCCTAGACGTATCGCGACTCGGGTTACATATACTAGAATAATGATCATAAAGGTCTACTAAAAGTTTTTTACAAGTTCCTACATAAATATGTACATCACTAGACGGGCGATCTAATGCTTGGTAGTAAAATCCTATTAATTTACTTAGGTTTTCCGTCCTAAAACACGGATCTAAAATTGTCGCAATTCCATAAATATAAGGAAAATCAGTGAAATACGCTTTCCACTTATCCATCATATCTGCAAGAATCGGCTTTAAAAAAACGTTACTATCATCATGAGAATGTCTAAGAAGATGATAAAAAACAGTAATACATTCACTTATTACTAAGCGAACGTTTGGTTCATAAACATATGAAAAAATCTTAGTTGCGTGGACATATGATAAGTGTAATTATTTTCACTCATCATTTACTTTTTTGCGCTCCTTTTCGATGTTTAGAGGCGGTTTAGGGTTGTTTTATGTGGTTTCACTCCATTTCGGTATTCCATGTCCAATTTGTAGTCATTTTTATGGGTTTTTGGTGCTAATCATGTTTACAAGGCTCAAAGAACGTATCAAGCTATCAATTTTGTCAAGCCATGAAGAGTAAAAGAGCAAAAGAGTAGAAAAGTGTTGTTAATGCAAAAGTATTAAGGTGAAATTTGATACAAGTCTACTCTTTTGCTATAACTTTTTATAGGAATATCTCATTAATGCAAGGTTTGCAGCATGGGAAACTAGACTTCAAGGGCTTTCCAACGGTATATTATACGTCTGATTCCGATAACCGAGCAAGAAATGACAAGAGTTTGAAGTTGATACAGTTTTTCAGTCCGGGGGAACCGTACGGTTCCGGGTCCGGTTCCGGTTCCAAGGAACCGTTGGGCCGAGTGAACCGTTCCGGTCCGGTTCCCGGTTCCGGGGCGGTTCCATGGAACCGTTGGTCCGGGTGAACTGGCCCGCGGTTCTTTGGTGCGGTTCAATCGGTTTTTTCCGGCGGTTTCACGGTTCCGACAACTTTTTTCCGTCGGGTTCACGGTTTCGCGGTTCGGGCTGGTTCGGAACCTGTCGCGAACGTTCCGGTTCCGGGACCGATTTCAAGCGGTTCGGGACCGGTTCGGTTCCGGGTAACCCGCCCTGTGGCCATCACTACCGGCGGCCAATGGTAAAGTATGAACATACCCCGTACAACGACCATATATAGATGATCCATACCTCCGGGAACTAAACCAACTGGGGTACCAAACTAGTGGAGCCAACATACCTAACGCATGCGAATAGAGGCCACCATTTTGCGGTTTGTAAGACCCCCATGGCAACATCTCAACCAAGGGCGGTGACGGGCCATACTGGCGCCCAATGGTAAAGTATGAACATACCCCCGTACAACGACCATATATATATGATCCATACCTCCGGGAACTAAACTAACTGGGGTACCCTAACCAGTGGAGCCACAATAATAGAACGAATCTGCTATTTCCTCAATAAGATCCTCATTTCCATTGCAATCAACCAGTTTCTTACTTCCCAACTAAGAGACTCGTTTTCGTTCCATCTCATCTTATCCAACACTCTGATCATAAGACACTCAATCTCATTCTCTACTATTGCTACGTAGACTAACTTGAAATTATCGTAACCATAGATGTTCAATGACAATTCAAAGGTATGCACAGTTTATATAACAGTATTATTCAATGCGTATATAACGAGAATGCAAACAAGAATTAGTTACTGCGTGTGCGAACCTGCAACTCCACTGAGCTCCTGAAACAAGTAAGATAAATCGCCAAGAAAGAGGTCTTACGCCCCCCTTATGAACAGGGCACCTATGCACGATTAAAGTAAGACTAATAAGCCTACTTGACATTATTTAAGAGGCACTGACTCCGTACAACTACACTATTAACCAAACAGGTTTCGATTCAAGCTAATACGCACTCTAAACGTACTTATGCAATAAATTCAACCCTTGTTTATACATGAACTACGCCATCAATTTCAATCAAACCATAACATTAGATTTCAGTCAAATTCTATATCAAAATGTGTTCAAGTGACCAGGACGCAATCATACGCTTGCGCGTCATAATCAAACTATCCATGGAAAAGCTTAAGACCACATGATATATGATGTTACCCTTAATATCAATCATACTACTCATAGTAGTAATGATTTGTTACCTTCCCAAGGTTTTAGAGTAAAACGATTAAGAATAAATCAAATTTGTAGCTTGACGAACTAATAACGATTCGCATAACTTGGGTCAAAGTCTCACAACTTAGCAACATACAATTGAACATATCAATATAACAACCAAACTCAATTATGTACAAGCAACTAACTACAATCATCGACAATGGTCGCAATCAAGCTCAAGACTAACAACCTCATCAAACAACTAACCACGACAATACTTTCATTAATGATAATTGCAACATTAATCTTTTTTAGTAATTACCACTATCATTTAATCCACAACAATAGATATTAACAATACTAGTCATATTATCATAATTAATATCATATCTGCAATAACTAGCCACCATTCATACATAATGTCACATACACAAGCTTATACAAGATTTTCAATTAATAAGACACCATCCAAGCCACAAAAGTAATACATACAACTTTTAAATTTATCCAACCCTAACTTATTCAAGTTCAATTCACACTTTCTAATACTTACTCACTTTAAATTCCATCAAAATATAACTTAATCTAAACTAAGATTCATGAATTTATCCAAAACACTACCTTTAAATTCATCGCAATATAAACCCTAACTTATATATTTTCAAATTATCATAATAATTAAACCTATAACAAAAATCAAGACATTATGCTCAAATTTAACAAATAAGAACTCTAAATAATAAGAAATTAGATATCAAACATACAAACCTAAATTGGGTAGGAGATTGCTCACAAAGAGGGAAAAATATTGCTTACAATGGTGGAATTAAAGAAGAAGATGAAGATATGGTGGGGAGGAATGTGGGTAGCCTTGCTGCTGGCCGGCTGGGGTGCAGGATTGGCCTTGCTGCTGGTCGGATGCACGCGGGAAGCAGGAGGGAGGTGTGGCTGCCGCTGGGTCCTGGTGGCGCCGCCAAGGCTGGTGGGGAAGGGAGATGGGGCGTGAGGAGGGAGAGTAAGGAGGAAGAAGGAGTACTAAGAATGGAGAAAGGAGTGTGACGACTCACTCTTTCAAACAAATGGGTTTTATTCAAAATAAACCCTAACCCTCAAATACTTTGGGCTCTTTTACTCACGAGGCCCATTAATTTTAACCCAAAATATTTAAATGGGAACTTCGTTTGGCTCGAGTTTAAGAACGAAACTGTTATGACTATTATTAACTTTACTTAATTTTTATTTAAATAATAATTTCTCATTTAATTAAACGTATACATGAGTGTCATTAAATATATCTATGGGTCAAAATGTTAAATTTCCGATGTTTAATAATAATGTATAAAGAAATTATTTTTAATCGCAATTTAAATTATAAATAAACTATCATCGAATTTGCGGGGTGTTACAGTTCTTCAACGGGAAGAACGTGGTGAGAGAAGATAAAGAGATCTTCTAAGTTGTCTTAAAGTTGATTAATAAAAGGCGTTGAATCCTACGGGTTGGAAGATAACCCATAGGCGGGGAGTAGGCTATTAATAGCTGAATCTCGTTAACAAATCCCTTGTTATCGTTTAAGTTTGATTTCGCACATAATTCATAGATAAATCATTCGACGTAAAAAAGTTCCAGAAAACTGTTTTAAAAGGTCTTACAAGCTCTTGAGCTTAATTTCCAGAATTTTTTTTTAAAATGGGCATACTCTCTATTCCCCCGTTCTAGAGAGCATTCGATCTCCTATCAATTTTTAATTGGTATCAGAGTTGAGTTTATAAAGATTAATATCTTGTGATGGGTCTGATAGGAGAAGGGTTGTTTGCTTAAGGTCGTTTGTGTTCTAGGCCTCCTTTGTTTTGTACAATAAAGTTCTCTCATTGGAAAACTTTGATGAAGATGCTTGTCATTGATCAAGATATGGAGCTTTGGGACATCATAACTAAAGGAGCTAAGGTAGCAATGAAAAAGGATGTTAAAGGAAACGATGTGATTAAGTCCAAGTCTGAATATTCACAAAGTGATTCGGAATCCATATCCAAAAACTATAGCGCAATGAAAAATTGTGTTGTGCTTTAAATGGTACCGAGTTCAATAGAGTTTCATCATGCACAAGTGCTAAGGAAATATGTGATAAGTTGGTAGTGACGTAAGAAGGAACAAGTCAAGTCAAGGAGACAAATATCAACATACTCATGCATCAAAATGAAATGTTCAAGATGAAAAATGATGAGAATATAAATGAAATGTTTACGCGTTTTGTATTGATTTCTAATAGTTTGAATGCTCTTGGTAAAATTTTACTAATGCAGAAAAGTCAAGAAGGTCTTGAGGTGCCTTCCAAGATGTAAATAGGGCCCCAAAGTCACCGTCATCGAAGAAGTTCAAGACTTGAGAGTTCTATCACTTGATGATCTCCTTGGAAAGCTCACTACATGACGAAAGAGAAAGTGATGTAACACCCACCATGAAGAATCTTGCTCTAAAGGCAAAGAAACATCATGAATCCTCAAGCGAAGATGAGGAAAATCTAGAAATAAAGGTAAATCTTCGAATTCTAATTTCAATTCCAAAACTTACAAACTTGCTTGGTTTGAGTGTCAATCTACAAATCATCTTGTAAAGGAATGTCCTAAAAATAATAAGGAATATTACAAGAAGAACAAGAAGAAACAAGCAATGGTTGCTAAATGAAGCGACTCCGAAGGATCAACGGAATCTGAAAGTGAAGATTGTCAAGCTCACTTATGTTTCATGGCTAATGATGACAAAAATGATGATCTAGAACAAAATCATAAAGAGGTACTTGACTATGTTAACTCTTGTTCTAAAGAAGAATTAGTTATATATCTCTTTGATATGTTTAAAATTAAACAAATCTTAAAAGATGAGAAAAACATTTTAGAAGATAGAATTCGTCATTATGCTGAAGGTTGTGAAGACCTTATAAACAAAAATAAATCGCTTAAGACTAAACGATCAAAATTTGAAGAGATTGATCTTCAAAAAAAATGATAATCTTGAATCCGAGCTGAAGATATTGAGACTTGAGTTTGAAAAAAGTTTACAATCCTTGAATAAATTAACTGACTCCGAATTTAAATTCATAATGATGCTTACACGTCAAAAAGGATCTAATAATAAACGTGGTATCGTTTATAATAATGATATACATAACTATAAGAGTAAAATCACTATTAGGATTATTGGTGACTTGAGTTACCAAGTAATCAAAACAAGATTAGTGTAATTTAATCTAGCATGTTAGTGTAATTAGAAGAGGACACAAGTACCACATTGTGATTGGTTGTTTGGGAATCAAGCAAGTACCATAGTACATTGTACTAATGGTAGTGGAGGCTTGGAGGTGCATTACGTGGGTTGCAAAGGGAGTATTTCAGAATTAGTACAAAGTGGGGACCAAAGGGACACAAGAAAGAAGCAAGCAGCAGCCCACAAAACCTTCTGCTGCCTTCTGTCTTCATTGCTAGCTGTTGTCCTACTTCAATACTGCTGCCCCCTTTTGCCACATACTTTTTCCCTATAAATACCAAGTCTTAAGCCATAGTTTAAGTGCCCCAATAGTCTCATACTTAGAGCTATTTACTTCTTGCTTATTTCTCCCATTAGCTCCTTTGTTGTTTACACATAACCTCCATTGTAATTCCTATCAAGTCTTGTATTTCTCCTTTGAACACATATTAAATTATATCCTAGGCTAGATGGTGGATGTAGCCAATTGGTGAACCACCTTAAAAATCTTATCTTGTTTATTTGTTTATTTTTGCCATTCATCATTACTTAGCATTATTTGTTCCTAAATTTTGACACAACACAAATACTCATCTAAACTTCATATTAGTGATCCTCTCCTTTCAATTGGTATTAGAGCCAAGGGTTTATTTGAGGTTATTTGAGGTGTTAGTGGTGGTCATTTGAAGTCCAAGATGTCAACAATGAAGTTAGACATTGAGAAGTTTGATAGGAACACAAAAAATCAATTTATGGCAAATTAAGATGAAGGCTATTTTGATTCAAAATGGTGTTCATAAGGCACTTGGAGGTGATGAGAGGAAGCCCATTGGTACTAGTGAGGCTAAGTGGGAAGAGATGGATGCAAAAGCATTATCCGCCATACAACTTTGCCTCTCCAATGAAGTATTGAGGTAAGTTGTAAAGGAGGTAACATCAAAAGGGATTTGGGAGAAGTTGGAATCACTCTATATGGCCAAGAGTGTTACCAACCGATTATTCTTGAAGAGTAGGCTGTATGATCTCCGGTTGCAAGAAGGTAAGCCTATGAAACCTCATCTTGATGAGTTTTACACTATTGTTTTGGATTTGCAAAATATTGAGGTTTCACTTGATGATGAAGACTTGGCCATTCTCTTACTATGTTCTCTACCCCCTTCTTATAAGCATTTTAGAGAGACTTTGTTATATGGTAGAGACACTTTGTGTAGTGAGGATGTTAGAAAGGCTTAACACAAAAGGACCTTATTGATTCTCAATTTGCACAAAAGTTCTCCATTGAGTCCAATGATGCTTTATTTGTTAAGGATTCAAGTACGAACAAGAGAGGTATGAGTTGCAGTTATTGTAGGAAAAAAGGCAATCTTAAAAGAGATTGTTGGAAGTTAAAGTCCAAACAATCCGATGATTGCAAGTCCAAAGGAACTAGCTCCGCCGAGGCTAGTTATGTTGAGGAAGAATATGATGTTGGTGCTCTTGTTGTCACTGGTGAGTATAAGGGTGGTGATTTTTGGGTTTTGGATACGGGATGTTCATGTCATATGACTTCTAACTCTAGTTTCTTCTCAACTTATCAAAAGGTTGAAGGAAGAAATGTGACTATGGGCAATAAGGCTAGTTATCCGATAGTTGGTATGGGTGATGTTAGAATCATTATGTTTGATGGTGTTGTGAGAACATTATCCGGAGTCCTTCATGTTCCAAGCACAAATAGGCAGTTAATCTCCCTTGGTACCTTTGATAGAGAAGGTTTTGTGCGCATTGGTGAAGGTGAAGTTATGAAGGTTGTAAAGGCCCATAAGGTGTTCTTGAAAGGGTCCATTGATGATGATGGCTTGTATAAGCTACTTGGCACAACCTTGGTTAGTTCGGTTTATGATGCTACTACCTCAACCAAGCTTAATGATGATGACACTTCTCTTGATGATAAGAATGTAATTTCAATGTCTTCCAACAAGTCCATGGGTTGTATGGACTTGGTTGGTGTTTAGTCATACTCTTTGTTGTAAGCTCTTAGAGAGCATTTGTAGTGCATGTGCTTTTGTTTATTTTGTGCACATGCTTATTTTCTTTTATATTTTGTTGAGTATGTTGACTAGCTAGAGATGTTTGTGGGTGTTGTTGGAAGAATCTTGAAGGTGATCTTTGTGATTTGGTAAAGACAAGTCAAGGTGGAGATTGTTAGGATCATTGGTGACTTGAGTTACCAAGTAATCAAAACAAGATTAGTGTAATTTAATCTAGCATGTTAGTGTAATTAGAAGAGGACACAAGTACCACATTGTGATTGGTTTTTTGGGAATCAAGCAATTACCATAGTACACTGTACTAATGGTAGTGGAGGCTTGGAGGTGCATTACGTGGGTTGCAAAGGGAGTATTTCAGAAGTAGTACAAAGTGGGGACCGAAGGGACACAAGAAAGACGCAAGCAGCAGCCTACAAAACCTTCTGCTGCCTCTTGTCTTCATTGCTAGCTGCTGTCCTACTTCAATACTGCTGCCCCCTTTTGCCACACACTTTTTCCCTATAAATACCAAGTCTTAAGCCATTGTTTAAGTGCCCCAATAGTCTCATACTTAGAGCTATTTACTTCTTGCTTATTTCTCCCATTAGCTCCTCTCTTCCTTACACATAACCTCAATTGTAATTCCTATGAAGTCTTGTATTTCTCCTTTGAACGCATATTAGATTATATCCTAGGCTAGATGGTGGATGTAGCCAATTGGTGAACGACCTTAAAAATCTTGTCTTGTTTATTTTGTTTATTTTTGTCATTCATCATTACTTAGCATTATTTGTCCTAAATTTTGACACAACACAAATACTCATCTAAACTTCATATTAGTGATCCTTGAGTGAGGTTTAGCCTCTCCTTTCAATCACATTTGTTAAAAGTGTATACAAACATACACGCTTACCTACTTGCTCCTTTTGTTGCAACACCTTATGTTTGCATGTCCATACAGATGTAAGAAAAATTATATTATCAAGAATTCCTTTCCATTTGAATTACGTGAGTAGATAAAGCAAATATGAGTTCCTAAAGGGACAAGACCTCCCAACATGGTCTACCCCGAATATGGTCCTATGTTTGTCACTTGGCCAGCTAAGTGAAGTTGAGAAAGGTTATTTTCTTATTTTGTAGGAAAAGAAAAAGTGGATCTTAAATAGTGGATGCTCGAGACATATGAGTGGTAAAGTTTCTTTATTTTCTGAAATTAAAGAAAAATGCTATGGCTCGATCACCCTAGGCGACAAAGGTAAATGAACAATAGTAGGTGTTGGCAAAGTTGGTAATTATCCGTCTAAAGTTATTGACAATGTCTATTTGGTTGAAGGTCTGAAATTTAACTTGCTAAGTGTGTCTCAATTATGTGATAATGGTAATCAAGTAATTTTTGATCAAGAAAGTTGTGTTGTTAAAAATCCTAACACGGGAGATATATTTATTACTGCCTTTAGACATGATCATATTTCCTTTGAATACTAACGAAATTGCAACTCAAAATTTCAAGTGTTTAAAGGCTATAACAGATGATTCAAAACTACAGCTATAGAAGGCTTGGTCACATCAATTCCCGCACCATGCATGAATTGGTAAGTACGGATCTAGTTAAAGGACTTCCAGCTCTTGACTACAAACACGGTCCTTCATGTGATGAATGCATTAGAGGTAAACAAGTAAGAAGTTCATTTAAGTCGAAGAAAATGGTAACTACTTCAAGAACGTATGAGCTTCTACACATCGATCCATGTGGTCCAATGCGTGTACGGAGCATACAAGGTAAATCTTATATTCTAGTAACAGTTGATGATTATTCTAGATTTACATGGGTTGATTTTTTGAAGGATAAAGATGAAGCCTTGAAACCGTTCTCAAGACGTTGTAAAGAGATGCAAACTCAGTTGAACATTCCCATTGTTTCGGTTAGAAGTGATCATAGGAGAGATTTTGATCAACTAGGCTTTGAATCCTTTTGTGAAAACTACGGTATAACACATAAATTTTCAGCTCCCAAGACACCCCAACAATACGGTGTAGTTGAAAGGAAAAATCGTACCTTAGAAGAAATGGTTAGGTCTATGCTTATAAAAACTTGATTGGTTAAACATTATTGGGCCGAGGTAGTTAACACAACAAATTATGTCTTAAACAAGTGTCGCATTAGACCTATACTTAAGAAAACCCCGTACGCGTTATTTAAAGGAAGAAAACCAAACATAGCCAATCTTAGAACATTTGGTTGCAAGTTTTTTATCCATAATAATGGTAAGGATAATCTAGGTAAGTTTGATGCTAGAAGTGATGAAGGTATATTTTTGGGATAGTCATTGAATAGTGAATAGTTAGCTTATAGAGTTCTAAATAAGCGAACAAGTATGGTTGAGGAAAGTATACATGTGGTATTTGATAAATCGGACAATGGAATATTAAGTGAAGGATTTAAAGAGTTAAACCTTAACATGCTTTTTCATGATGTAAGTGACCAATGATCTTAATGAAGATAAAAAGAAGAACATGCAAGATGCTATACGAAGTCTTCATGAGGTTAAAGAAAAGCAGGTTGAGCACATTGAAGACTCATAGCCTGATCTTAAGACCCAACCTCAATATCTGGAAACAACTCCTAAACGTACTTATTTAGGTACTCCAATTAGAGAATCCTCGAAGGAAGTAGGAATAAGTTCTTTAAATGATTTCACACCATCCATTTTACGAATAAGGTTTAGATTGTCATCTCAACATCCTCCGAAGAACATCATAAGTGATCCAAACAAAGGTATGCAAACTCGATCCTCTCCTAAAAATTTATGTTCATTTTCTGCTTTTATTTCTCTTGTAAAACCAATGGATATCAAAGAAGCAATACATGAATCGGAGTGGATCATTGCTATGCAAAGTGAATTAAATGAGTTCGAAAGAAATAAAGTTTGGGATATAGTTGAAAGACCACCAGATCGTACTATGATTGGAACTATATGGGTCTTTCGTAACAAGCTCAATGAGGATGGTGACATCATAAGGAAGCAAGGCTAGTAGCTTAAGGCTATAATTAAGAAGACGATATAGATTATGACAAAACATTTACTCCCGTAGCAAGGTTAGAATCTTTTCGTATTATGCTAGCCTTTGCTTCATATATGAATATAAAACTATTTCAAATGGATGTTAAATGTGCTTTCTTATATGGCTACTTACAAGAGGAAGTATGTGTTAAACAACCCCCCGGTTTTGAAAATCTTGATTTTGCTGATCATGTGGTTAAACTAAACAAAGCTTTATATGACATGAAACTAGCTCGAAGGGCTTGTTATGATAGATTTAGCTAACATTTACTTGAAATAACTTTCAATGAGATAAATTAAAAAAAACGCTTTTCATTAAAACTAAAGAAAAAGATATTCTTGTTTTTCAAGTATATGTTGATGATATATTGTTTGGAGCTACTAATGATTTTTTGTGCAAGGAATTTTTTGAGATTATGTGCAAGAAATTGAAAAAAACATGATGAGAGACTTAACATTTTTTCTTGGACCACAAATAATACAAAAGAAAGATGGCATATTTGTTTGTCAAAGTAAATATGTTAGAGATCTATTAAAAAGTACAATATGGATCAATGCAAAGGTGCTAATATGCCTATGAGTGCAACAATAAGTTTAGATCAAGACATAAATGGTAAGAGTGTTGATTGAAGGACTTATAGAGGTATGAGTGGTTGTATATTGTATTTAATAGCTAGTCGTCCTGATATTATGTTTAGTGTTTGTTTATGTGCTCGTTTTCATGCTAGCCCAAAAGAATCTCACTTAAAAGTAGTTAAGAGAATTCTTATATACGTACATGGGACTAAAGACTTTGGTCTATGGTACCCTAGTTGTGGAAATTTTGCTTTGGTTGGTTTTTTAGATGCTGATTATGCTGATTATAAGGTGGATAGAAAAAGTACTGCATGATCATGTCAATTCTTGGGATCATCATTAATCTCATGATATTCTAAAAAGTAAAATTCAATTGCCTTATCTACTGCTGAACCTAAATATATAGCAGCCAGGGCATGTTGTTCTCAAATCATGTGGATTGAACAACAACTTCGAGATCTTGGAGTTGATCTCAAAGACATTCCAATTGAATGTGATATAAGTGCAATTTGTATTACTAAATATCCTGTACAACATTCACGTACAAAATACATTGAGGTTCATCATCATTTCATACATGATCATGTTGAAAAAGGCCATATTTCTCTATCTTTTATTCATACTGAAAATCAATTAGCTGATATATTTACAAAATCTTTTAAGTGCTGAATGTTTTGCACATATTCGTATGGAACTTGGTATGCTAAATAATGTTGCATGAATTAAGGAGGAGTAAGGGTAAAGTTGTTACTAAATACTTGGTATGTATTTAGGGGGAGTATTTTATTTCGTTAATTGTGATTGCATCTATGTATGTTTATACATGTATTTAAGGATTGAAAATTAAATTTCAATTTCTTAAAATTATTTGTTTTTTATATAAAATATAAAAGTGGGATTTACAATTAATTACCTCTAATTAAGAAGGAGTATTTAATTTTTTAAACAATTTTGTTTGCTTAAACCTTTTCATATGTCAACTACATTCAACTACACATTTATGTTTTTGGTCCAATTCAAGCTAGTCTTTCCAATTTGATTCATAAATACCCCTCACATACATCCCCTCACGTTACCCACAAAACCATCAAGCTTCACTCACCTCAATTTCTTCTTTTCCCTAAGTTGTCAAATCAACTTTAATGAATTACAAATGCATTGTACTACATTTTCTTTTTAAAGTGAGTGAACCATCCTTATCCTCACCTCCCTCTATACTTTTCTGAGTTTCTCTCATCCATCCCTTCCATCCTTTCCCTTTCAAGCTTTCAAAATACTCATCAATGGCCCCCAAAAGAAACTTAACTCGGTCATCTACAAAATTTGAAAAAGGAGAGTCTTCAAAATCTCTAAAGCAAGAAACTTCGATTCTATCCATTCCTTCACCCCGTACGACAACTGAATTACCAAAATCATGGTTTGAAAACCATATGACTTTCAGGAAATGGATCGATGTCTTTTATTCTATCTCTTTTAGTGACATTTTAGACTACAACTTCTTTCTGTTTGAAGATTTCGAAATTATTTATGCTTTTATTGAGTCTACTCCAGGGAAACTTTTAGACCCTGGATCTATGTCTTATCCCACCTTGGTCAAGATTTTTATTGTAATCCTTATTTTATCACTCTTGATGGCTTTCCTACTTTGCAAAGCTATGTGAAACGTCAAGAAATTGTCATTACAAAAACCCTAATCAACGAGTTGTTTAAGTTTTCAAATGTTTTTAATGATTCCACCCATAATTCTATTGCTTTTCAAAATACAAAAGATATGTTTGTTTTATCTTCTCATCTTAAGTTTTCTCCTACTAGACAGTTAGCCCACAATGGATTAACCTAGTCTGGAAAACTCTTTCACAATTTGATTGCAAAAATTGTATTTTCCAAGGGAAAATCGTGTGAATTGGTCTCTGACTCTCACCTGATTTTAATTTGAAAAATTTATGCTCGTAAGCCGATTGATTATGCTTCTTTAATCATTTAAACTATGAGGTTCTGTAGCTCTAATTTTTGAAATTTGGCCTTCCCATATGCAAATCTTCTTTCTATCATCTTTGATCACTTCAATCTCATTATTGATTTGGAAGAAGTTGACTGTTCTGGCCCTCAATCTTTTTCCAACACTGATCTGACTCCATTAAGGATCTTTAAAGTTGGAGTTATATATGAGTTCCACTCAAATTTATCTATGGCAGAGAAAAAGGAGTTACATAAATTGCATTGTAAAAAGATAGGTCGGTTGGAACCTCAATCTAAAGAAAGTCACACTACCTATTCCCGCCTCGAGTCACTTGATTCTAATGTTTGTAACATCAAGATGTCCCTCCTTGAATTGCATGATAAAGTGTCCACACTAACCTTTATGCTAGACACTTTCATGAAGGACATGAAGGGCATGGTAGTTGAGGAAGTGACCGTAGAAGAGGATGTTTAAGAGAAGCAGATTAAAAAAGAGAAGGAGGTGTCAAAAGAAGAAGAGGTTGTTCAAGAGGGCGAAGAGGCCAAGGAGGAGGAGAATCAAGAGAGATGTTTGTTACCTTTGTCAAAGAACCATCACCACCACCACAACGTGTTAAAGCTACACCAATCATCACTTCACCTGGCAAACCAAAGGCTTCTAAGAAGAGCAAGGCTCGGTCCAGGAAGTTATTTGTTTTTGTGATGGTTGATAAACAATTTTTTTTGGCAAACAATTAGTTTTTGTTTTTGTTGTTGAAAAATCCCAAACATACTACTCTTTGTTTACTTTTTGATGAAAGTCAAAAAGGGGGAGAAATTGTAATAGTTTACATTTTTATTTTGTTTGCATGTCGTAGCTTAGTTGCTTAAATTGCTTTGCATAACGCTTGATTGTTTGATTGTTGGTTGATTGTTCATGTTCTTTCATGTCACATGTTGCATAATTGCATAATTCATGTTCATGAATATTCTAATATATTCATGTCATGTTTTTATATATGCCATATAAAAATCATGTTCATACTTATGATTAATTTGATTAATTTTGATTATTAATTCGTATGATTTGTATGTTTGTTGATAATCATGTTTTTTTTTTTTGAGACTATGATTATATGATTTTAATAAAATATGAAATGTTACAATGGTGATAATGGTGTTTGTGCATGTATCATGATTGGATAATAGGTTACTTACAATTTTTGATAATTGTTAATGATTTCAATATCCATGCATGTAATTTTATTGGTTTATACTTATGTTATATCATATTCACTAATCTCATTTGAAACAGTTTTCAAAGTGATCTTGAAAAGTTTCTGCTTAATAATATCTTAATATGTTTTATAAAATATCTAAGTGTTTGTTCTTATCATGTTTTTGAATTCATATTTACCTAGTAATATGATTTAGGAAAATATGGTTTTGACTTTCATCAAGGGGGAAATTGAAGACTCAACTTCTTTAAGTGATGATAATTCAAAACAAATATTAAATTAAACAATAAATTAAGTAATAATATTTAGTTGTTTAAGTAGGTCCAAAATCATATTAGACATTAGTGATTAATTGGATAATAATTTGAGTCCGAAATATATTGCATTAAGTTTAAATTAAATTGACTTAAGTTTATTATCTTTGAATAAGGTTGTATTTGTATTTGAATTTGAATTTGAATTAAAAAACATGTGTTTTTATGCTAAATGTATAAATATATTCTTACACGTTTTATTTTTAAATATTTGAATAAAGAAGTTGCTTGGTAATCAAGCTTTACTGAATATAGGTTTTCCTATAAATAAGTAGGTAATTTGAATATTTACTAAAAATAGAAAGAGAATTTATATTGACCGAAAAAATAGGAATTCAATTTAAATAACATTCACACGGTATTATTATTTGAATTGTTGAATTTTAAATGCCTTGTATAAGTATTAACGTGGCAGCACATCAAGTATTGAAGTAGTAAAAAATAGCAAATAGAAACGTGTTTGAAGAATTCAAAACAAGAGCGTCAGTTTGAATTAATCTCCAAGATTTTGAAGAATGTTCCAGATTAATCAGACTAGCAAATTTAACAGATCAAGCTTCCTTTGGTTACAAGAATATGTTGAGGTGTGGCATAGAAATATAAGGTTTCATTCAAGGATTAAGGCTGTAATACTTCTCATAATTTTCTGAATTTTTGAATTAAGGTATGTATAAGCTTTCTTAAAGTGTTGTAATAACTAAGTCATCTAACTCTTTCATTAGAAATAGGTTTTTCAGTCAAAAAGAGTTAGAAATTTCATTATCAAAATACGCTGAAGTTTGGAATAGTTTTTAAAGTATTCAATTTGTTTTCTCTATTGTGAGATTGGGAATTTTGCTTTTATTGAGGGAACTTTTAAGTGTTTTTCAAGGGAAAAACTGTGGTGAGAGAAGATAGAGAGATCTTCTAAGTTGTTTTAACGTTCATTAATAAAAGGCATTGAATCCTACAATGTTGGAAGAGAACACATAGGCGGGGAGTAGGCTATTAATAGCTAAACCTCGTTAACAAATCCGTTGTTATTATTTAAGTTTAATTTCGCATATAATTCATAGATAAATCATTCAACCTAAAATAGTTTCCGAAAACCGTTTTGAAGAGTCTTACAAGCTCTTGAGCTTAACTTCCAGAAAATTTTTTAAATTTAAACAGGCATACTCTCTATTCACCCCCCCAAAGAGTATTTGATCTCCTATCAATCTTCAAAAAGGTGACCTGTATGAGTTATACCTCTCAAAGGATCTGACCAGGGATAGGGATAGGTGGAGACGCCTTATTCACGTCTTAGATTACTGACTAAGTCCCGCTTACTAATCGTTTTTTGTTTCTTATCCTTTACATATTATTCTCTTACTCTTTCTATCTTACTACCTTCTTGTTTTAATTTTTTTTATTTATTTTGATGTTCACTATATGTGTTAATTTTTTTTACTTACTATCCTTTCTCACATTATTGTTAATGGTCGACATGTGTTGTATGTTGTAGACTTTCAAGTAGCTGCACTCTCCGAAATTTTTTTTCTTTAGCCGAGGGACTATTTAACCACAGTCTCCTTTATAGGCATGAGTTGCCGTTTTTTTTTCCTCCCTAGACCTTGACCATAGTTCCTATGAGCGGGATATACCGGGTATGATGTTGATGATGATCCTTGAATATAAACGGTATCTAAGGATCTTATTCTATGTTTCAGATTATGGATAAAAAGACCTTCAAATAGACCTTTGCACGGCGCTGCACTCTTATCTTTATTTATACCACATCGATGGAGTTAACTTTAATGCTTGGTTATCTTTAATAGCATGTATGTTGATAATATCCTCATCGATGGAATTAATTAATTGAGACTTTACGTTCTTCTGTAGTTATACCCCAAGTACACGGCATAGCGTAGTACGTCAATAGGGGTCGAATGTACTAGGAGTGGGGGCTATGTCAACAGTTTTTTAATCAAATTATATAGTAGGTACAAAAATATGTAATAACATGATTAGTAGTAAATCAACTAAATCAAGCAATAATAGAACTTAAGAAAGAACAAAACATTAGAAAAAGTAAAGCAACAATGAACTAAAGAATATAAGACAAAAATAATAGGGAAATTCTACATGGTAAGCACCAAGTTTAGGGAAAGGCATGTGGTAACCAATCTTATTTCTTTTCTACAAATAGCACTTAACTTTTGCAAAACTAGCTACAATAACTATAAGGGCCAAAACACGTTAGGTGGTCGTTAGTTTGTGAAATTACCATATTGCCCCTGTTTAATTCTAATAAAAGGAAGCTCCATCTTCCTCTTCATTTCACGCATTTCTCTTTAACAACCTTTGAAGTCCATGTTTCAAGTTCATTAAAAAGGTCTTCATCATCTATACACTCAAGAATATCTTCAAGACCTCCAATATTGGCGACAAACATGGACGTCAAGGAGATTCATGCTGTTAGATGCAGGTGTGGCAATGGTTAACAAGGACCGATTTTGGAAATTAGGGTTCTGATTCAAGTGCTAATTCATTGAGATTGTACTACAAATGTAAAGCTTGTTCCTTTTTTAGCTGGGTGAAGGAAGAAGACTTGACCAGACATGGAATACATTGGTTGATTTCTGAGGCTTGTGGAAATGTCATTGATTAATTATTTTATTATATTAACTACTTTTGAAATTTGATTTTAGCACATATGTGTGCATGTGTATTTGTTTGTTTACTAATTCCTTAATACTTGATAATATGATTCTAAGTTGATAACACAATCAAGGTCACAACAATACAAAAAAATTGCAAGTTTCCTACTAAACAACTCCGACCACCCTGATTTAGTAGGAAAATTCCGACTGATTTACCGACCACCCACATCTAGTCAGAATTTCCTACTAAATTCCTACTGACAGCTTGTTGTAGGAAAATACCGACTGAATTGCGACTATACTGTTAGTTGTAATAATTCCGACTAGTCCTGTTGTCGGAAGCTAGTCGCAATTTAGTCGGTGAAATTGGAAGAATTTACCGACTATACCCCTTGTCGGAAGCTAGTCGAAAATTATCCAAATCATTCTATAAATACTCTCCGCCAACCTAAATTTCTTTTTACATTTTCACCTTTCTATCTCTCTAAATAATCTTTACTTAATTATCTCCAAATAATTCTTATAATTTAATCTCTTTCATTTAAATATACCTTATTTCTAACTTCTAAAAAAAATTACAATATTTCTCTCAATTCACAAGGATTCTAGATATACACTATTAAAAAGGTATGATTTTTAGTTATATTTTGCTTACTTAATTAATCTTATTATATCATTTATACTTTAATTAGTTTATATATATCTATGCATTATTTATAATATATGTATATATGTATTTTGTTAAAAGAAATTTTATTAAGCTTTTCGCTGCGGTGTATTTTTTGTAATAATTATAAGTATTTAATCGAAACTATAGTTTTTCTTAATTATATTTTTGTAGTACTATAAAATTGTGTAAGAAATGATGAAAATATGTTCCTCAAATCTGAGAAAATTCAGTATCGTATCGTATTGTTTATATAAATTAATTTAGTTTACAACAATAAAATCATAAGATGCTAAGTTTACTTAGATTTGAGAAACATAATTTTTATATTTCCACTTTTGGTTCTTATATATACATACAAGGATATTGTTAAGAAAAACGATTATTTCTAATTAGTGTTTATAAATTTTACGGAAAAATGACCGTGCGAAAAACTTATTAAAATTTTATTTGAATAAGGTCCATTGTATCATATGTTATATTTAATTTGTAAATAAAAATTTTTAATGAGCTTTTATTTTGTGGCCATTATTTTGTAACCCCCATGATTATTTAACCGAAATTGTTGTTTTTCTTAATTATTCTCTTGCATATATACTATAAAATTGTGGTGAAAACGATTAAAATATGTTTTTCAGTTTGTATGAAATTAAGCATTGTATTATCTTACTTAAACTAAGTTGCAACAGTTGAAGCTTAGTAAAAATAATCCTCGATTCGAAACTCGTTGGGCTCGCCGATAGTCAATATTACAGCTTACATGTATTTTGTAAGGTTGTATAAAATTGTACTATCGGAGAACTGACGAGTTGCAAATCGTGGGGTATTCTTACTAAATTTTGTTGCAACAAAAAATAACAATGCCTAATTTCGTTTAATTTGGAAAAACATATGTTGAATGTTTTCAATGTTTTATAGTACATACGAGGAAATATTTAAGAAAAACATGTATTGTCCATATTCACACTAATGAGTCTTAATAATTACTACTTGGTTTAAATTACTAATTACATGTCTAAACTAAGTATTGTTTCCTTTTCTTTACACTAATGAGTCTTAATAATTAGTAGTTGGTTTAAATTACAGGTATCTTCGACATTTAAAGCTTAATGTCAAAAACAAGGCACATGTTGAGGCCTCGATCTGTAACGCATATCTTACAGAAGAAGAATCATACTTTGTCTCGCATTACTTTGGGCAAGACGTTCGGTGCAGAGTTAGAGATCTTCCTAGCAACGACGACGGAGGCTTTAATAACGTGAGACCCGGTGTTTTTTCCATATTCACACACCCAATCAAATTTCATGGGAGGGGTAAGGCTCTTATGATGGATGAAGCAGATCTCAACATTGCTCAAACTTATGTTCTGCGAAATTGTCCGGAGGTGAATCAATTTTATGATCAATTTGTACATTTAATCACAAAGTACGAACCAAATCTAAATGTAGAGCAAGTTGACCATGGGGTCCAAAACCAGTTTGCCCGCTGGTTTAAACAGATTGTAAGTACACGTATATCATCGTAATTTTGAATGTATATAGTATTACATATTAACATTGAATTATTGATTTTATGTGCAGTCTAGGGACGGGTTTCTTGACGGTGTGGATAATGCCGATATACTAAAGGACCTCGTCGAGGGACCTTTGCAGAAGGCACGTCGCTATAATGTTTGTTACGTGTATGGTTATAGATTTCACACTATCTTCCATTCCACAACAAAAAAAAAAAAAATCTACTGAAAACAGCGGGGTGTGCGTGAAATCTGATGATAACAGTCCGGATGAAACCGAATTTTATGGTAAGTTAGAAGACATTATTGACCTCGAGTATCGAGCACTTCCAATTAAAAGGGTCACTTTGTTCAAATGTCAATGGTTTGATCAGACTACCACCGGATATGACCATGGTACGAGAATCCATCCGCGGTACAAGCTGATTGACGTTTATATTGGTCGATCATATAGAAAGTACGATCCTTTTGTGCTAGCAAGTCAAGCTTCCCAAGTTTATTATCTACCTTATCCCAGTTTAAGGCAAAACATGAAAGATTGGCGAGCTGTTTGCAAAGTCAGATCAAAGCACTTCGAAAAGACCGCTTTCCAGCTGGAAAAGAAATCACCGGATTCTGTGGTGAATGAAGATGTTTCTGATGCACTAGTCGAACCGTTGCGTGATCCAGTTGGAGAATTGTTAGACCTAGACGAAACGGTTCATGATGTCGATGAAAACGAAGACACCGATGAAGATCTTGTATTATCTGACGACGATGATGTCGATGACAATTATGTAACCCAATAATAAGTATTTTATCTAAAGTTTTTTAGTCGTATGTTTATTTATGTAATTTTATTTTGGGTCGTACATTTAGTATATTTCAATCTCGTATTTACTACTACTACTACTACTAATAATAATAATAATAATAATAATAATAATAATAATATATTATAATAATAATAATAATAATAATAATAATAATAATAATAATAATAATAATAATAACACTCTCTACACTCCCTCTTTCTCTCTCTAAGCCTTGCTCCTGGTTCGCCTTCTCCACCATGGGTGAACCCGCCAAAGCTCGGGGCCCAGGCCGGCCGAGGAAGACGGAGACACAGCGTCTGGTTGCTCCGGTTCTAGTACAGGACTCAACGGAGAAGATCTCACTCATTGATAAGGCAGATGCACAGTGTCGAAGCCCTAATTCGAAAACCCCAATTCAACCGGCCCAAGTTGCAGATGCTTTGACGAAAGGGAAGGAGAAGAACACTCCAAGTTGGGCTGAAATAGTCAATGGCCAGCCCCAACACGTTGAAGAAGATACCCAGGAAGATGAATCCTGCAGCCTGCAAACTCCCTTGCCAGTCACGTCCTCTTCCACATCAGGTAGCACTAAACCAATTAAAATTGATTTGACTGATGTTCAAGATGAAATTACTTATTGGAAATATGCTGTGGTGTGCTATGTGGTCGGATCGAACCCTCCATTACATGTAATTGACGAGTTTGTAAGACGTATTTGGAAAGATTTAGACATTGATACTGTGGGTACTGTGGATGATGGTGTTTTCATTGTGCGCTTGAAATCTAGTGATGATAGGGATAAAGCTTATGAATCGAATGGAGTTCTATTTGACAATAAACCCTTCATTATTAAACCATGGAAACCGGAGATGACAACCGATAAAAGTAGCCTTTCAACCATGCCTGTTTGGATACAATTACCCAAACTTAAGATGAAATATTGGGGTGAAAAAAGTTTGAGGAAGATAGCTGGACTAGTAGGCAATGTCATCAAACTGGACAAAGCTACTACTCAAAAGACCCGATTAAGATTTGCTCGAGTACTTGTAGAGCTGAACACAAATGAGGAATACCCTGAGGAAGTACATTTCATTAATGTCAATGATGAACTAATCACCCAAAAAGTGATATATGAGTGGAAACCTGTTCTATGCAAAAAGTGTAAAAAGCTGGGCCATTCTGAACAGGAATGCAAAGCTGGCGAAAAGGTTGATAAACCTACCACCAGGCAGCGGAAAGACAAAGAGGGGTTCCAAAAAATGGTGAGGAAAAAATATGTAGTGAAGCAGAAACCTCCTCCCACTGAATCGACTGAACCAACTACACTAGTGAAACCGAAAACCCATTCTACCAATAAAACCAGATCAAGATCACATAGCCCTGCAAAAAACAATGAAGGGGTCACAACTCCCAACCCTTTTGCGACCCTTGATATAGAGTTAAATGAGGAGGAAACTAGAATCCTGGATCTCCCAATAAAAGCGCTGGGGGCTTACCCCATCCATTCTGATGAATAGCATTCTAGCATGGAATGTGAGGGTGCTAAACAAGGTGTGCAAACAAGTGGAGGTGGCGAGATTCATATCCAGTCACAACATCAGCCTGTTTGGTCTCCTCGAGACGAAGGTAAAGCGGCAAGGACTTGGTGCCCTTTACCAAAGATTATGTCCATCTTGGTGCTTCACCCACAATCTGACGTGGCACAAGGGTGGAAGGATTATTATAGCGTGGAAGAGCGACGAACTCAAGGTCGACATCAAATGGTGCTGCAGCTAAATTATCCACACTGAAGTAACACGTATAGCTGGATAGAAATACCACTGTTCCTTTGTTTATGGCGCAAGTGATAAAAAGGGGAGAGAGGACCTTTTCGACCATCTAGTAAACCTCAAACAACAGATAGCAGGCCCATGGCTAATCATGGGGGACTTCAACTGCATAGCAAACATGAATGAAAGACTAGGACAAAGGACCCGTCAGCATGAACTGGAACCCCTTAGAAGGTGTATGGAGCTATGTGATATTCATGATCTCAAGAGCACGGGGAGATTCTTCACTTGGACCAACAAACAAAATGGTGCAATGAGAGTTCTTAGCAAAATTGATCGAGTTATGGGCAACCACCTATGGGACACCACTTTCCCCAACTTTGAAGCGGTGTTCCTCCCAGAAGGACTCTTTGACCACACCCCTATGCTGGTCCGTTTCTTCAAGCAACTCTGGAGAGCGAAGATGTTCAAGTTCTTTAACCACTGGGGCCAAAGAGAGGATTTCCTCACGTCAGTTCAGGATCACTGGAAAGCTGACAATAGTAATCCTTGCATACGGGTCATTCAGAACCTTAGATCCATAAGGAACTTGTGCTTGCGCAACTTCAAGAAAGATGAACAAGTAGCTGTGACCCAAGCTGAAAATAACTGCTTAAAGCCTAGGAGGAGGTACATTCTAACCTATCTAACCTTCTCTTAATTAATGTGGAATGTGTCATGGTAGATATTCTCAAGAAAGCTAAGGCTGAAAGGGACTCGGCCCTCAAACAGAAAGCGAAACTAAACTGGCTCACAATGGGGGATGAGAACACCAAATTCTTCCATCAGGCCATTAAACATAGACACAGGTCGAACACCATCAATGTGCTCCATGTTGGGAATGAGATCACTACGGACCAAGCCAAGATCCGGAAGTCTTTTCAAGAGTACTACAGGGATCTGTTGTGCAATGACATCAAAGAGAGACGATCTATAAATATGAATATTATCCATCAAGGTCCTATCCTCACTGAAAATCACCACAACACTCTCTCACTCTCCTTTTCGCCAGAGGAGATAAAGAGTGCGCTCTGGAGCATCCCAGATGACAAAGCTCCTGGTATTGATGGCTTTAATAGTGGCTTCTTCAAGGCAGCTTGGCCAGTGGTGGAAACAGATATCATTGATGCTATTCAACACTTCTTTGCTACAGGGTATCTCCCCAGAGAATGGAATGTCACGGAAATTACTCTGATCCCTAAAACCCAGTGCCCCACTGGACCAGGAGACTATCGACCCATATCCTGTTGTAATATTATCTATAAGTGCATATCCAAGCTCATCTGTAGCAAGCTCAAGCTCGTTCTGGGTTCCATCATCAGCCCCAATCAAGGAGCTTTTTTTCAAGGGCGAAGCATCCTCCATAACATCCTGCTATGCCAAGATATTGTGAAGCATTATGGGAGGAAGTATTGTAAGCCCAGCTGCCTCCTAAAGATGGATTTGCACAAAGCCTACCACACCCTAAACTGGGATTTCCTATAGGATATGATGATAGCCCTAAACTTTCCGCGCATCTTCATTAAAATCGTTATGTCCTGTGTATCTTCCACCTAATATTCCCTGCTAATCAATGGCTCTCCGATGGAGTCGTTTAAAGCCAGGAGGAGGCGGTCAGACAAGGGGACCCCATGTCCCCCCTTCTCTTTGTGATAGGTATGGAGTACTTATCAAGAATACTCTGAGTCGCTGGAAAAACTAATGGCTTCTCCTTCCACCCTCGATGCCTCCGAATGAAGCTCAACTACCTGGTCTTTGCTGATGACCTAATGTTGTTCTGCAAAGGGGATATCCAATCTATTTTGACTCTCAAGCAAGGAGTGGATACCTTCTCAAAGAGTTCGGGTCTGTGCGCTAATAACTCTAAATCAGGGATATACCTTGTAGGGGTTGATTAGGAATTTCGAGACCAGGCAACCCAATGCCTGGATTTCACTTTTGAAACCCTCCCTGTCCGCTACCTAGGGATGCCCCTCACGTCCAAGCAATACACAGTAGCAGACTGCGAATATCTTGTGGAGAGAATGACGACCCGAATCAGGTCTTGGAACGCTAGGCACCTTTCCTATACAGCTCGTCTCCAGTTAGTCAACTCAGTCCTCCTGAGCATATCCATCTATTGGAGCCAGACAGTCATTATCCCCAAAAAAGTCTTACACCAAATTAATCACATTTGTCGCTCTTATCTTTGGCATGGTGTAGTGGATAGTAATGCACCCGGGAACGTAAATTGGGAAAAAGTGTGTCGTCCGAAGAAGGAGGGAGGTTTAGGGGTGCGTAACCTTTACTACTGGAATCTCGCTGCAGTTGGTAAAATAGCATGGCACATCAGCTCGAAGCAAGATTCCTTGTGGGTGAAATGGGTTCATGAAATCTATATGAAGGGAGGCAGATGGGATCTCTTTAATGCCCTAGCGACCGCTAGTTGGGTGATCCAGAAATTGTGCAAAGTAAAAGAGACATGACCAGTGGATGAACTCCCCCAGCTACTCCATAAATGTTGTCTACAAAGAGTTATTGGGTACCCTAGCTAAAGTGAAGTGGGCGAACACAACTTGGAATAGAGCTGCAATACCTAGAAAGCCGCTTCATCATGTGGTTGGCGTACCATGACAGACTGAAAACAAAATAGAAACTTCACTCCATGGGTGTGACTGCAGACGATATGTGCCCCATCTGTGGCTCCCAGACAGAAATGAAAGATCACCTCTTCTTCAGCTGTGAGTTCAGTAGTCAGTGAGTGGACTTGGTGAAACAACAGCTCAAGGTGGCATGGAAGATCAGGAATTTGGAAGACCTTCACCGCAAACGACGTATGCCAAGGTCCAAAGTGAAAATCATTGAAGCCATCTTTGGAAATCTTGTCTATGCTATTTGGCGCGTTAGAAATGAGGCCGTATGGCATAGGAGAGTCACAACAACCCAAAAAGTGATAGAGATCGTTATGAGGGAGTCTACCGCAAGATTTAGTCACTTATTTTGGAACCGCCCCATTCATACTTGGATTAAGGATTTATTGTATGTTTAGTGTGGCAGCCCGCACAATACCTTGCCGGCAGTTGCTACAAGATGCCCTCCATGAATGGCTATGAAAGTGACCCAGCCTGGACACCTGCTGGTCTGAACACCCACCACAAGCCAGCTGCAAACACTTGGCAAAACCAGGAGTAGCACCAGCAGGTAGTTCAGCAGCCAGCTGCTGCTGGTCATAGGGTGTAGGGCCGTGTATGTACAGCAGCCTCCACCGGATGTAGTAACATTCGTGCAGCAGTTCAGCTCCTACAGCAGCTCCATCCCTGCAGCAGATCCTTGAATCTTATCTGTTGTCTTTTGAGTCCACCCTCTATTAGGGCGCATGGAACTATTTCTTCTTTGTCTTTTGTATTGATGTACTTATGGATTGTATATTTTTTTGTCTCAAAGGTAGCTCCGTTGTATACCGCCGTCTGTGGCGCTTATTCTTTTGAGATTTCGAATTGTCTCCCGTGCACATGAAGAGTGAGGTCGAGAAACCCTTCCTAGAAGGTGGGCTCGTTTTTCACACTGATACAATGGTAGGGAGACCCTTGGAAATCTGGGTTCTTTACCCTATATGTAAATGTTTTGTTTTAGTGTTTAATGGAAAATCGTTTAGCAAAAAAAAAATAAAATAAATAAATAATAATAATAATAAGCTCACCCCAAGACAAGTTACCATTCTAAGCTCCACCCCGGAACCGCACGCCCAAGACTTTCTGCTCACGATCCCTATCGACGGCTTGGGGTAGAAAATGCACCATCGCTAATACCAGGCTGTCTTGTGTTATCGGATAGCTATTCCCTTATTCGCTGAAGGTAGTATATGCCCAAGCTGCAACAACCCCAAAATGGACAGATGGGGGGACCGCCCTATACATTGCTCCAACGAGATTGGCGTTAAGTTTCATCACAATTTGGTTCGGGACATGCTCGTAGATATTTGTTGCAACGCGGGGATTTCAGTCCATAAGGAGGCACCGTTGGGGTTCTCTTCAGAGGCAAGGAAAGATCTTAGACCCGCAGATATCCTTTTTTTCAATTGGCTCCATGGAAAAAGTAGAAACGCTTAGAGATTATGAATGCAACAAGAGAGGGGGTGAATTGTTGTATTGCCTTTCTAGAGTATTTTTGCCCTGTTTTGCGGAATTTAAACTTAATAAAAATACTTAAATAAAAAGGCAAGAAAGTAAAGATGGAGACAAGGATTTTACGTGGAAACTTTCTAGGCCTAATAGAAAGAAAACCACGATCACTCGGGATTTTAAGCTTCTCTTCTTTTTCTCTTCTAGGCCTCTTCTCAACACTTTCTCCTTCTCTTTCTCTTCTCTAAATTCTCTTGTTTCCCCTTAGACTTCCCCAAGTCTAATTTACGAACACTCAAAAACCCTTACAAGAAATTTTCTCTAAATTGGATAAAGACTAAAATATTGCATAAGAAAAATATTAAGAATTAATTGGCAAATGCAAGAATGAATATTTTTCTCTCTTGGGTGAGCTCTGTAGATTTTTCGGTTTAGGGCACAATATCACACTTATTAGCCGATTAAAAAAATGTTTTTATATGTAATGAACCGTGAGTTTTATCCATGATTCCATTATCTCAAAATGTGGGAATGTGGATAATTGCCTTGGAAGTTACTTCAATCTACACGGTTACAATTAGGTGACAATTAGCTAATAATAGTAAGTTGAAGACTTATTCAACTAAACCCTAGCTTCTTCCTCGAAATAAGGAGACTTATTCTCAACCCTTAGATTAATTTTAATTAATTTGCCAATTAATATCTTATGCAATTATTTAGCATTTAACAGTACAATCAACTAAATTAAAGAAAAACTAATTTTCCTACGTTTCTTTAGTTGACTATCTTCTCAGACCTGCTTCGTTAGGAACACTGCACTGTCTCCATCAGCTCTAATTTCAGTTTATCAAATCTTGGAACAGTAGTGATCGATTCATCTTTTGACTTTCCATTTGAACTTCAAGATTGACTATTTTGACTTTGACTTTGACATTGACTTTGACAAGTACAATATTCTTTAAACAAGTCTTTTAGGTGCCATCGACGACTTTGACAAATCGGATATTTGACCTACAAAACAATCTCTAAAATTTGTTTGTTTATAAACCACTAAGTCATCATCAAAACTCAATTGGGCCAACAAATTTCCCTTTTTTGATGATGGCAAACTTTATAAACAAACTTAATTAAGAATAGAGTCAAATAAAAAAATAGAACATGCTAGAGATTGATGCAACTCTAAGTAACTTTAGCAAATCAAATTATGTTATAATTTACCAAGCATTCATTAAAACGGTTTACTCTAAGATTATATTTTAAAAACATATTATTAAGAAAATTTTATGTCTTTAAAATAATCATTTTCCAAAAAATAATAAACATAACAACTTAAGCATCAAAGCATCAAAGCATCAATTCTATACTTATGTGAATTTTTCAAGAATCTTATCAAAGCATAAGTGATTATATGATAATTAAAGAGTAATCATTTAGCAAAGTTTAGTAATTTTCTAAATGAAACAAAACAAAGAGACAGTAACACTAAACAATAATATCTAAGCAAACATAGGAACATGAGTATAATAAGTAACAAATATCTAGCAGTAGCATTAGCAATTTTCTAAATCAGACAGACATAATCAGACATACATAGATAGCTAGCAAAAATTTTAAATCAGATCAAATACAAATTTTCCTTTGGTATGGGCTATGCATCACAAGTCCTTTAAGTTTGTTGCTTTCTTCCCCCTTTCGACATCAATAAAAAAGGATGAGATTTATCAAACCACAGCACTAAGGCAAGTATTAGTTAAATAAAGAAGATAAGCAGCAAACAACTCAGCAAACACCATAACATAATCAAGATATGCAACAATTCAACATCATAGACCATAGGAAATAGTGGATTGAAAGAAAGTAGTAGCATAAGTTCAACAACAAAAAATATTACATTTTGGCGTACCCTAGTAGCATAAGACATACGTTGTGGCCAATACACTATATAACATGATTAATTGAGCAGAAGAAGGGAACAATTGGCAGTCTCCTCATCAACAAATTCTGTCTGCACTTCAACCGTGTCCAGCTTTGCACCAAGACGGGACTCCATCTAGGACAGCTGATCAGTAATGGAAGCAAGTGAGACACGAACTTCATCTTGAAAGGTGTAGAGTTGAGACTGAAAATCAACAAACTTGGAGAGAATAAGATCAAGGGTTACAGGAGGAACAGTGGAGGGGTTAGTATCAAAACCAAGTGTAGTGGGTAGAGGTGAGACGTGTGAGATAAATGGTGGTGGAGTAGTAGGTATAGGTGATGATGGTGGTGATGGTACATGTGGTGGTGGAGGTATGGCTGGTTTTGGTGAAGGAGGGTCATTTGTAGGCTCTTTGGTGGGATGTGAGGTAATTTCGTCATCCAAACCAACGGGACGTTTTGAGGCCAACCTGCTGCTCTTTCTTGGAGTCAGCACAGGCTCCTCCTTAATAGGCATAGCTACCTCCTCACCATAAGAACTTTCATCGGAATGGTCTTCCTCAAGTTCATCACCTTCCCCTTCCCTAGAAGCTTCCCCCTCACTAAATACTTTCCCCTGTTCCTTAGTGACCTCTACCTGTTCAGTGCTGGCAGAGGGAACAGCTCCCTGGTCCTCTTCTTCTCCTACCTCCCTTTCCTCTCCTTTTTTCATTTTTTCTTCCTCTTCTTTTTCTTCTCCTACCTTCTCATCATCTGAACTAACATATTCTACACCCTCTACAGCATCCTCTAAAATTCCCTTTTCATTTAATTTTAGATGCAAATTGTTTAGGCATTTTGCACCGATTATTTTATTGGAGCTCATGGGGAATTCTAGACTTTCTAGAGGAACACCGAATTTCTTAAAAACATGGGTCAACAAACCTCCATACCCTACCATATTATTCTTCTCTATACAATCAGCCAAATGTGAAATCATCAACGAAGGGAAATTGATTTTAATGTGATTAGCCAGACAATAAATCAGTGTAGCATCACGAAGGTTTACTTCGCTACGCTTGGAGTTGCGTGGCAAAATAAATCTTCGAGCAATGTTATACAACAGTTTGTGGAGTGGAGATAAAGAGTTATGGCTAAAACTTTTTTTGTCATTTATTCCTAAGAATTTCAACACTGTCTTTTCATTAATTCCGGAAAAGACAATCTTTGACCCGACGTAGTATGTATCAAAACCAACCGCAGGAACATTGAACCATTCCCCTAACATAAGACTATTAAATTCAATCTTGATTTCTTTAACTGTGCTCGAACAAATCCCATTTTCAATAGAAATTTTTTTAATAAATTCACGCGTAAGATTTGGGTAAATCGAATTGCATGAATAGTCATTCATCAAAACTTCCCAACCTTGATTATTTAGAATCGCATGTAATTGAGGAAAAGGGTTTGATTCATACCAGTATTTATCAAGTCCAAATCCAACGGACATTTCCTTGGCAACTTCCTCAGCGCTGTTTGGGTCTACCTGCTTGGTCCTCTTTGTGGGTCTAGATGAAGAAATCCCTTTTGGGTTAGAGTGTGTTCTTTTTGTTCCGGCATGCATGGCCTTTGGCGTGGTAGATTTTCGTTCTTATGAAGATGACTGTGGTGCGTCTCGTGATGGTGAGGGATGGATTACTTGAAGTGGTTTAGGTTGGATGAATTTTGGAGTTTTGCTTTTCATGTTCTTGCTTGATGAAGAAGATTTGGGGGTTTTCATGATTGATGAAAGAGGTGAAGATGAAGGAGTGAAGGAGTGATATGGGGTTGACAGTTTAGATGAGGGTTTAGTAATGAGTAGTACGTCACTTTTGAGGGAGTGATGGGGTGTGTGAGTGATGGATGGGACATGAGAGAGTGGGTATTTAAGTGAGTGAGAGAACGGTTATTTGAAAGGTTTGTACTACTTCTTGGGTCTGTTTGTAGCGTGTGAACGAGGAGTGTAACGAAAAGTTTGCGGGTATATTCGTTGAATTAAAGCGGGTAATAACGATTTTTCGAAACACTACGATGATCCGTCTTCTACTTTATTTTAAGTTTGCCATCCGAAAAAAATAAATATAAAATGCTGGAATTTTGTGGATAAGGAAAAATAAAGAAAATTTCAAAAATAAAAATAAGAAAACAAATGTCCTCTTTATTTTATTTTATTTTATTTTTGTTTTTAATACGAGGATAATATCACATAAAACAAACATATGCTACTTGGTCTAATCAGTTAAGCATGCAATCAAGAAAACATTCATGGCACGTACTTATCATGATTGTTATGGTTGATATAACCCTTCCAATTTTCACGTTGCTTTGAGGAGGAGTGCTGGCATTAAACTTTAGTGAAGCTTGATCATACCTAGTTCCAAACCTCATCTTTTCATATTGTTTCCTTGGAAGTGGTTTAGTCATTATATCTGCAACTTGCTTATTTGTACTGACATGATTAACAATGATGTTTTATGCTCAATATTTTCCTTAAGAAAATGATGTCGTATATGTATATGCTTAACTCTAGAATGATGCACGGGATCTTTTGATATGCAAATGGCACTAGTATTGTCACAATAAATAGGAACACATTCAAATTTAATACCAAAATCTCTTAGCTGTTGTTTTATCCAAAGCATTTGGAAACAGCAAGCTGCTGCTGCCACATATTCTGCTTCAACGGTGGATAGAGCAACTGTGTTTTGTTTCTTGGAACACCAAGATACTAAATATGAGCCAAGAAATTGTACCATACCTCAAGTCATAGACATCACTTTAGAATTAAATAGGGACAAGTCATTTGTTCCCTTTAGATATCTTAGAACTCTCTTCACTGCTGTATGATGTCATTCCTTGGGATTTGATTGAAATCTAGCACACAAGCCAACACTAAATGAGATATATGTTCTACTCGCAGTAAGATATAACAAAGATCCTATCATACCTCTATACATAGTTTGGTCGACATTGATACCATTCGAATCTTCATCTAGTCTAATATTAGTAGCCATAGGTGTGTGGTTTGTTTTAGCATTATCTAGACCATATTTCTTTAGAAGTTCTTTAATGTATTTTTGTTGATGGATAAAAATACCATTAGCCGTTTGTCTAATTTGCAAACCAAGGAAGAAATTTAATTCTCCCATCATACTCATTTCAAATTGAGCACTCATTAGGTCAGCAAATTCTTTACATAATGATTCGTTAGTGGCTCCAAAAATAATATCATCAACATATATTTGAACAACTAAAATATCTGAACCTCTATTCTTAAAGAATAAGGTCTTATCAATTTTACCTCTTATAAAGTTATTTTCAATCAAAAACTTAGACAATCTCTCGTACCATTGCCTAGGAGCTTGTTTGAGCCCATAAAGAGCTTTATCAAGCTTATAGACATAATCTAGAGAAGATGGATTTTCGAAGCCAGGTGGCTGTTCCACAAAGACTTCTTCTTCTAGAAAACCATTCAAGAAAGCACATTTCACATCCATTTGATATAACTTAAAATTCATAAATGCAGCAAATGAAAGAATTCTAATAGCCTCTAACCTTGCTACGGGAGCAAATGTTTCTGTATAATCAATACCTTCCTGTTGTTTGTATCCTTTAACCACTAGCCTTGCTTTGTTTCTTACTATTATTCCATGCTCGTCCAGCTTGTTTCTAAAACCCCATTTTAAACCAATTATCTTTTTATTCTTGGGTTTAGGTTCCAAGTGCCACACTTTATTTCTTTCAAATTCATTTAGTTCATCTTGCATTGCAACGACCCAATCTGAGTCTTGTAATGCTTCTTCGTGATTCTTGGGTTCCAACGTTAAGAGAAATGCAAAGTGTGACTTTTGATGTTTCCACGGCTTAGGCACAAAGTCTCTTATGGAGACTGATGTGGGAACAAGCTCACTGACTTGATTGACATTTTGTTCAGCTTCATTTTGTTCATTTTGTACTAATTTAGGAGCAGTTGGATCAGGAACACCTTGTTGGTCCTGATTTCCCTGCTATTCCTGTTCTTGATTTGGTTCTACATTTTCAATTTGAACCTGCAGCTCTTCATTTACTTCTTGATCTTGCTCTTTATGTATGCTTTCATCATCTTCCGGATTAGCAAGACCTATCTTAAAATCACCTGTTTCTTGTTCACTTGTCGTAAAATTAGTTTCATCAAAATAATGTGAACAGATTCTTCAACACATATAGTTCTCTTGTTATAGACTCTATAAGCCATACAATGGGATAAGTAGCCAAGAAATACTGTCTCATCACTTCTTTCATCAAACTTTCCTATATTTCGTTTTTCATTTACATGAACAAAGCATTGACATCCAAACACACGAAAATAAGAAATATTTGGTTTGATACATTTAAATAATTCATAGAGGGTTTTAGAAGTGATTGGTCTAATTAACACACGATTTAATATATAATATGCAGTACTAACAGCTTCAGCCCAAAAGTTTCTAGGGAGACCACTAGCAATCAACATGGTTCTAGCCATTTCCTCTAATGTTCTATTTTTACATTCCACCACACCATTTTGTTGTGGTGTTCTAGGTGCGGAAAAATTGTGACTTATACCATGCTCATTACAAAAATCCACAAACCTTGAATTTTC
The DNA here is from genome assembly GCA_019425755.1 of Amaranthus cruentus. Classification (NCBI taxonomy): domain Eukaryota; kingdom Viridiplantae; phylum Streptophyta; class Magnoliopsida; order Caryophyllales; family Amaranthaceae; genus Amaranthus; species Amaranthus cruentus. The sequence goes on along the minus strand of CM033457.1, from coordinate 382,279 downwards.
AAATTCGTTACCATGATCTAATCTTATGTGGACAAGTTGATTGTTACTAGATTTTTGAATTTTATTTGCAAAAGCAACAACTTCATCAAAGGCCTCGTCTTTGCTAGATAAAAATAGGGTCCATGTATATCTACTGTAATCATCAACTATAACAAACACATATCGCTTTCCAATGCGACTTTGGATTCTCATAGGTCCACAAAGATCCATATGAATAAATTCAATTGGCTTTGAGGTGGTCACGACATTTTTAGGTTTGAAGGACGACCTTACATGTTTTACTTTGGCACAAGGATCACAAACTTCATCTTTTTGAAATTTAAGAGACGGTAATCCTCTTACTAGGTCTTTAGATCTTAAAGTATTAAGCAATGAAAAACTAGCATGACCTAAACATTTATGCTAAAGAAGAGGGTCATCTTCTATAACACTAAGACATGTCAAACTGGCTTTGGGAACAGTGTGGAGGTCCACAACATAATTGTTCCCTTTTCGAATTCCTTCCAGAACAGTGTCTCTTGTGTCATTCCTAGAAATAATGCACTTTTCAGAAGTAAAGATTACAGAGTTACCTTTGTCGCAAAATTGAGAGATACTTAACAAATTATGTTTTAAATTCTCGACTAAAAATACATTGTCAATTGCATGGGAACTTGACCTTCCTACTTTTCCTTTGGCAATAATTTTGCCTTTCATATTGTCTCCAAAGGTCACAGTTCCTCCATCATAAGCTTCCAGTGAGAGAAATTTTGTTTTATCACCTGTCATGTGCTTGGAACAGCCACTGTCGAGATACCATGAGCTGTTCCCCCTCACTAGAACCTGCAAAACGAACTAATTGTTAGTGCGAGGAACCCAGTCATCCTTGGGTTCCTTGTCGATTAAGCATGAATCATATTTCTTAATCCATATGCGATCGACATAGATTTGGTTCGTTTTATTGTGCTGTTCCCTTTTTAAACATTCAAATTTCAAGTGCCCGATTTTTCCACAAAAGGAACAGACTTTACTACTAGGGAGATCAACGTAAACCTTTTTCTTGTTTTTATTCTTAATGTATCCTTGGCCTTCAGCATTTTTAGTTTTGGCCTTTAGAATCCATTTTGGAACTTCATTGATTTTTCATTTTCCTTGTGAATTTAATTCAGCTCTTAATTTTTCGTTCTCCATTTTACACGATTCTAAGTCTAATGTTAAACTTTGAATTTTATTGCTAATCTCATGAATAGATTCATCATTAGGATTTGTATTTAAGCCTAGCATTTTATATCGATACAAATCGACATTAAGAATAATGTTTTCCTGTTTTACTTTTTCTAAAGTTTCCTTTAACATTACATTTTCATCTATTAAATCAAAAAATCTAGTTTGCACATCTGACCTAAAAGAATTTAGGTAGGAAACCTGGTCGTTACATGTTTTAAAGTCTTTTTCCATTTGGAGACAGGTGGCAGTTCTTTTTTCCAGATTATCTTGTGTCTCCAAAATCATTTTAATCAATTCATGTTTATCCAATCTAAATAAATGGTTAGGAAATGAATTAGAAGACAATACCTCTTTTGCTTTTGACGTTTCGTCATGAATGGCCATGAGACATAAATTAGTTGTTTCTTCTTCAACTGGAGCTTCAGTTTCAGCTTCGCTTTCAGAGTCACCCCATGCAACAATCATGGCTTTGCGAAAGTCCGTCTTATTGAAGTTTACTTGCATTGGCTGTCTTCCTGTTTCCCTTGCCTTCTCCTTGCCCTTCTCGTTCTTCCGTTGAGGGCACTCCTTGATGAAATGATCAGTGCTTCCACACTTGTGACATTCGTAGTTGGTTTTGGTATTAGCAGTTCCTCTTTCTTTATTGTTTCGTTGATTGTTGTATCTGTTGTTCCTGAAAAACTTCTTGAATTTTCGAACCAACATAGCAGTCTCTTCCTCATCACATTCTGACTCTTCTTGTTCATTCGCTGCCAGAGCCAAGCCTTTGTTTCGGAAACTGTCAGCTGTTCCCAAATGTAATTCATGAGTCATAAGGGAACCAACCAACTCTTCCAGATTGAACTTTGTGAAATCCTTGGATTCCTGTATGGCTGTAAGTTTAGCTCTCCAACGATCATCTTGAGGTAGACTTCTGAGAATTTTCCTGACCTGTTCATCTGAGAGAATAAGCCTTCCAAGAGAGACAAGTTCGTTTGTTATGTTTGTGAACCTAGTGAACATCTCTTGAATACTTTCGCTCGGTTCCATAACAAATCTTTCATATTTCGACATCAGCAAGTCAATCTTGGAGCGCTTTACTTCACTTGTTCCTTCATGGGTAACTTCTAGCAGATCCCAAATCTTCTTGGCTGTTTTGCAACCCATAATGCGATTGTGCTCATTTGGTCCAAGACCACAGTGAACTAATTTGATGGCAAGAGCATTCATCTCCATTTTCTGAAAATCTTCTTTCTCAAATTCAGTGATCGGTTTGCGAATAGTTTCGTTATTTGAGTTGGTAGTTTTTACCTTGAAGTCTCCAATTTCGATAACTCTCCAAACTTGATAATTTTCGGCCTTGATGAAGATTTCCATCCTATTCTTCCAATACGTGTAGAATTTTCCATCGAACATGGGCGGTAGGGATGGGCATTTAAGGGTATGGGTCGCGTCTGGACCCTACCCGGACCCGGACCCTAATTTTAGGGTAGGGTCCAGACCCGGACCCTGATATTAAGGGTCTAGAACCATACCCTAAAAAGTTTATTTTTTGAGTGAGATTAAAGGGTCTAAAAAATAGACCCTAATATGGACCCTAATTTGAACCCTTATTAGACTCTTAGGGTCTAGGTTCCTAAAATCCATAGCTCATTAGTTGAAACTTTCTAAAGCAATAATAATTTCAATACCAAACATAAAAACAAATTTGAGAACATAATTTTCCTTCAAAGGCAAAAATTACTTTAACACTACAAACAACATTAAAGCACTTAAATTCAAGTTACAAAATCCAAAATACAAAAACATTAAACCAAATCAAGCAAACTTCAGTGTTTCATCATCCTTGTAAATTTCCAATCCTCCTTGTGATTTCACGAGTACTAAGCCTCCAAAAGCATACCATCAACCAAATCAAACCAAATCAAATCAAATCAACATTAAAACAATGCAAATGAATTATTAACCAGTAAAGCCAATTTACATACTTATAGATATTGATTTGTGTTAAAATGCTAACTAAAATGTAGAGATGAATCTGTAAACCAGAATCTTAACCATTTTCTAAATGCTGCACTCCTTCCTCTAATCATGTGGGTCGTCATCAAGATCCTATAAACATTTATAAGAAATCGAATTTGAAATGAAAAACTTAAATTAATATAGTATATTTATATATATTTTATAAAGTTTATGTTAAAAATAAAATACCAAATTTATGATATCAACTACTTCACCATCGCCTTCAACATCAAAATCTTCATTTATAGTTGAACAACCATGAACGTTTTCTGATGTACCTTTAAATAAAACCACCAAAACGAATGAATGAATGTTATACAACTACACTAGCACTTATTGAGAAAAAAATGAGGAAAAATAAAGTAGAAAGTGTATTACCTTTAAGGTCTTCGGTCATCCAATTTTGCAAACACATAAGTGCTTCTACAGTATGGGAATGGAGTCTACATCTGTGTGGACTAACTACTCTTCCTTCTGTACTAAAAGCACTTTCCGATGCCACGGTCGAGATGGGTATAGCAAGAATGTCCCTAGCAATCTTTCTTAAAATTGGATATTTATCATTCTTACTCCACCATTTAAGAACATTAAATTCTTTATCTTCATCTTACTCAACCTTTTTTTCAAGCTTTCAGCTGCCACCACTAATGCTTGGGTCCAAAACCGCAGCCTTTACTGGCACAAAACCCGCAACCATTAGCGTTTTTTCCACTAGTGAACATCTAGAAGTCGATGATAACCTTCAAGAATAAAGGCATCAACATAAAGAGAAAGCCTAGTTTACAAACCCCATAACCCGTTCAAACAAAGCGAATCAGTAAGTCTAACATCGAACCAAGTCCCACCAATAACCTATTTGGGTCTGAATGGAAAATGAGGAAATGTGCTTAGGAGAGAAAAGGAATAAAAATGAAGAATTTGTTTAGAATCTGTAAAACAGATGAAAAACAATCACAAAGGATCGAAAAATAACCTATTTGGGTCTGAAAATGGCCACTTGGGTCCGTGAAAATGAGCTTTAATAGGTCTCAATGAAAATTGATCACACAAGATCACAAAAACTAACCTCTATGGGTCTAAAAAATGATTATCTATTGGGTCTGAAAAACTGATCACAAAGGATCATCAAACAAAGGCCTCTATGGGCAAAATCAACAAAATGGTCAACTATGGGTCTCAAAACAAAGCCTCTATGGGAAAAATGACCAACGATGGGTCTGAAAATCAAAGCCTCTATGGGCAATTCAAAGCGACTATAGGCAAATACGACCAACTATGGGTCAAAATTGATCACTAAGGATCATTAAAGAAAGCCTCAAAGGGGAAAGAAATGACCGTCTTGGTTACAAAACTGAGAAGTGTATCCATTCGAACAAACAAGAAAACAATAAGATATCAAACAAACGTTGGCAATTTGATTAATAACCCAAGAAGAACAAACTTTAGAATTTAAGGAAGAATATGAGATAGAGGAAATGTGCTTGAGAAAGAAATGATTATTACCAAGAAACTCCAAAAATTTTCAAATAAAGACTATCACATTACTTCAAAACAAGTCTCAATATATTTCCACCACCCCAACATCTTCTTCCACTCAAAAAAAAACCCAATAATAATCAAAATTTTGAATCTCAATTTCAACCCAGAAAATCATACCATATTACTAGAGAACTTGTTCATCCAACTAATCAAGAAATAGATTTTCTTTCATTTTCTCCTCTAAGAAGATCAAAATCATCCATTAAATCAACAAAATCAAGTAGAATAACAAATTCTACTTCATCATGTAGTTGTAAATCAACAGCAACTTTTCAATCATACCCTTCGAAATCAATTACCCCATTTTCTTCCACTCCTCACTTTTCTAGTGTTTCCCTTTTCATATCCCACAAAACAAGACTACCCCATTACAGAAAAAAAAAAAAGAGTTGTAACTACTAACTAGTAATGGGTAATCCAAAATTCAAACTATCAAATATAATCTACATCAAACATGATTCAAGAACCAGAAAAATTATACAAGAATTTGGTAGGAGATTATACGCAGAACATGAATCGATAATCTTCAAGAAATACCCACTAACTTCCAATTAAATGCTGAAGAATGCGGAGCCTTGTATCAAGAACCCGTAAATCAAAGTACAGAACTCTAAGAACAACACAATACAATGCGGAGCCTTGTATTTTGAACCATATGTTTCTTCAAAAAGAACAAATTCAAAAAAATCAGAAACTCGGAGTAACATCAATGGCTGATATGGGTGATTCCGATGAACCCACATCACCTTCCAAGCAAGATTTTGATCCCGATGCAAGTATAGAGTCTACAGAACAACACAATTATTTAATTCCATCCATGGTAGGCTCCTCCATAGAACCCAATAAAGAAACTTGATAGTTTCTAGAACAAAATGGTGTAAATCCCTTGAAGATGAAGAAACTTAATAACCCAAATAAAAATGGTGAACCGTCCATAACGAAGGAGAATCTTGAAAACCCAGAATTCTCTAGAGCTCAAGTACAATTTGAATTAATCCTCCAATTCTTGAATTTCAAGTAAGATTAAAGGAAGTTACAAGCAAGAAATTGCAAACGAAAAACCTGAAATATAAGATGAAAATTCGTGAAATTGAAGAGAGAGAAAAAATGCGAAATGAATGAACTAGGAATCAACCTGCTTTGATACCATGTTAAATTTCATGTTTATGGAACAAGATAATAAAATAATTGAATGAATGAACCCATAGGAGAGTAAAAGAAAAAGGGGGAAGAAGGAGAAAAGATTTTAGGAAAATTTGCTCAAAATAATCCCAACTATCACTCGTTGGCCAAAAATAATCCCAACTATCAATTATTTTTTAATAATCCCAACTATTCTCATAATTTGTTGAAAGCGTACCCACCTCCCTTTCAACGGATGCAACATGTAACTTTTGAACTTTTTTCTTTCTTTTTGATTAATAGATGAAGGGGAAGGGTTAATTTTAAACAGTTAAATAAAAAACAAAGAAAAAAATGTGGAAAAGTTACTTGTTCCAGCTGGTAACAAGGGGGTGGATATGTTTTCGACAAATTATGAGAATAGTTGGGATTATTAAAAAAATAATTGATAGTTTGGATTATTATTGGCCAACGGGTGATATTTGGATTATTTTGAGCAAATTTTCTAAGATTTTATTATTATTGTCTTAGTAATAATACAAGCATATGTAAAGTATTTGTACTAGTAATTACAATTATCTAATTTAAACTACTAAATTCCAAATATATATTCTAACAAAGTTGCCTAACACTAAAAAAAAAGGCAAAACCTCACATTGAATCTAGAGTAAAGATTTTGAGGAAACACTTTGATGTTATTACTAATATGCTAAATGCTAGCGGATTTGGGTGGAATGACAAGGAGAAATATGTTACTTGGTCACTAGAAGTTTGTAAAGAATGGATTAAGGTAGTGCAATAATTAAATAAAATCATTTATTTGTACAATTAGACAAAATGCAACATTTTATATTTTAATTCTTTAAATTTGTGTTATTTGAAAAAAAATACCCATAATTATTCTTTAAATTATTTTTCTTAAGAGCTGAGAATTAATCTTCCATGGCTTTCCTCCATTTCGGATCATGAAGGGCTTCTTCAGTGGTTTTTGGCAAGGTGTTTGAGTAGAGAGAGGCATTGAATGCAATGGCTGTCTGAGATAGTTGTTATCGATTCATTTGTTCGACTGGGTATCCTCTGGGGCAGTTCCCCGAGTACTCCTTTGGGGCAACTCATATCTCCTGGGAACATCATCACTAGGCACCACATTATTAATATCATCAGCTAGGGTATTAGGAGTTACCTCTTGTTCAGCAGGACACTCGGAGACAGGAGTGGATTGAAAAGATGAAGGTACAACATTTTCCGTGACGACGTCAGTGGTGATACTTACTTGCTCTTTTGGGTCTCGACCGTCATTTGTCAGAGGATAGATTAACCAGCTTAGATCCTTACTCTGGATCATACCTTACTTGCTCTTGTTCAGTAGGTTTGCTCAAAGAAATCACAATCCATTGTGGTATACATTTTATTTTGAGCGGGATCATAACACCTATAACCTTTCTGGCTGACACCATACCCAAGAAAGACACACTTAGCAGCTCGAGGCTCTAATTTGGTTCTGTCCCATTGTGGAAGGTGAACATAGACAACATACCCAAAGATACGAGGGGAAAGAGAATGGGAAGAAGGGATGGCACAAAAGGTGGTTAGAGTGGCAAGATGGGTTTTAAACTAGAGAGATTTTGTGGGAAGTTCGTTGGTGAGGTAGTTGGCCGTAAAGATAGCTTCAGGCCAATACGAGCCCAGGACATGTGACTCAAATAAAAGGGCACGGGTCATTTTAAGGAGAGTTCGATTCTTTCGTTCAGCCACCTCGTTTTGTTGTGGGGTGTCAGGACAGGTCGTTTGGTGAAGAATGCCATGGTCAGTGAAGAAATGTTGCATTTTATGAGATATATATCCCCCCCCATTATCCGAGTGAATGATTTTTAGCCGAGTGTGAAATTGGGTGAGAATCATATTATAAAATTTAACAACCATATCAAAGACTTCAGATTTGTGTTTAAGAAAGTAGACCCAGCTCATACGAGTGCAATCATCCACAAACAAGACAAATTATGAAAAACCATAAGAGTTAATATTAGGAGCAGGGCCCCATACATCAGAATGAACAAGATCAAAGGGTTTATTAGTCTTAGTTAAACTAGGAGGATCAGAATGAGAGTTAATGTTTGTGGCTTTTGGCAAGTACACAAGTTTCAAAATCCAAAGGAAAATTAAAATTATGAAAAGATGGAAACAGACGTTTTAGATAACCAAGAGATGGGTGACCTAAACGACGATGCCATGTAAATAGTTGTTGTGTAGGAGTCCCGTGAGCAAGCATGGTATGACCATTTTGAATCGTCTCGTCCACATAGTACAAACCACCCCGCTCAGTACCACGTCCAAGAATCGTCCCAGTCCGAGCATCCTGCACAATACAACCATCAAAAGTTAAGAGAACCGTACAATTGAGCTCTTTGGTAAACTGACTAACAGATAACAACTTATGAGAAAGACTTGGGATGAAAAAACAGTTTTTAATATGCATAGATGGTATCAACTGGTCTGGCTTGGTTAAGAGGGATATATTCTCCATTAGCAGTTTGGACATGGGTACAGGTAGTAGGATGGATAGAAGATAAATCTTGTAGGTCAATGGTCATAGTATTTGTGGCACCACAATCAAATATGCAATGAGAATGTTGGGCATGACTTAAGAGGCCAAATTTTGATTGGGTTGTGGGTCAATTATTTTTGGGCTTGGATGTGGGTTTGGGAGGTAATTTGTGCTTTCAATTTGGCTGAATTAAATCGTCCTTTATTCCTTTCAAAGTTGGTTGGGGAATTCAAGAAGAACATCAAGAGAATTGAAGCATTACATGGCAACCAAGAGTTTTCGGATCTCAAGCATCACAAGGGACGAATTATTATCTATCATTGATTGGAATTTGAGGTGTTTCATTTTATATTTTTATTAGTATGAATGTTTTGTTTTCTTTAAAAAAGAATGGTGTGATTATTGTAGTGAATTCGAAAAGGGATTTGTTAGATCACTGAATAAGTTTAAAGTAATCACTTGATTGCTTGTCATCAAGTGTAGAGTCTTTTTCTAGAATTTTCCTATGGTTGTAAGCCTATATAAGTGCATTATTTCGTGAATAGCAATAGATCTAATCTGAATTCCAATCCAAAGTTTTGTCTTATGCATATGTTCTTATACTTGTGTTAAGTATTTTGAATAATTTTTCAATTGTGAGTTTTCTAATCATTGATTGAATTAGTGAGTTTGTGAGAGTTCCAAACATACTAATTTGTATGATTAATTCGAGTAAGTGTTCTTGAAATTAAGAATACACCCTAACAAGATTAAGTGAGTGTCCCTCACTTGCATATCGTTGAATTATAACAACCTAATGAGTGTTCTTAGTTTGTTCTTTATTTTCGTAATATAAAAAAAAACAGAAAACAGTCTTTTGATGCGTATGTCAAAACCTTTAAAAATCCTATTCCAGAATATTTTTGAATCTTGTCCAAAAACCTCGAAACCTCTGTCAGTTCCAGAACAATGTTTCCCGTTCGACATTATACCACATAAATCCCTTAAAATCATTTTATCTTCATACCTAGACCTTCTAAACCAAACACTTTCCTTTTCTAAACCTTGAAACATTTGGAAAAGCCCCTTTTTGTTAATCTAATCCTTTTAGATTACATATCATTTGGCGCGTCAGAGAGCGGGTGCAATTGTTCTTTTCCAAATAGAGAACCAACAACCCAATGAAACTCTTATCCAAATAAGAATGAGAAACATAGAAGAAAATCAAAATCGGCTTATGCAAGGCCAAGAAGAACTTGTACAAAACATGATGGCAATGATGGCGCGTATAATGAACCATGAGAATAGAGAAAACAATGCTCCTAGAAGGGAGGACCGAAATATTAAAGTAGATGTGGAGAGTTTTGATGGTACTTTGGATCCTGAAAAGTATCAAGAATGGCAACAATCTCTGGAGAGGTACTTTGAGTACAATGATGTAGAGGAAGAGGAGAGAAAGTATAAGGTAGGAAAGGTGAAACTTTCTAAGTATGCGGAGACATGGCTTGAGGGAATTCAAAAGAAAAGACAGGCAAAAAACAAGGCGAGAATTACTACTTGGAGTAAGCTGAAAAAGAAATTGAGACCTCGTTTTGTTCCTACAAACTACAAACAATCCTTGTATGTGAATTGGAGCACTTTACAACAATATGGGGGGTTAGTTGAGGAGTATATCAAGAAGTTTGAAAGATTGACAATTGCGTGTGAGATTAAAGAAAGTGAGGAATTGAAGATGGATAAATTCCTAACTAGGTTGGATAAGAAGATATTTGAAAATGTAGAAGTGTACCCAAACTTGACCTTTGATGAGGCTTGTAAACATGCTATAAAGCTTAACAACCAAAGTAAGAAAAAAAATAAGGTAACCTCATCTTCTTATGATCCTAAATTTCTAAAACCGACATTTTCCAAAGATCCTTCTTCTTTTATAAAACCGAACCCTTCCAAAGAAAATCCTACCTTTCCCAAAAGAAACATTCTTTTTGAAACAGATAAGGGCAAAAACATGAGTGGTAGTGGGGAAATTGGTGATGTTGTAGGTTACAAATGCTTTGGTAGAGGACATTACAAAAAAGATTGTCCTAATCAAAGATCCTTGAATGCAAGAGAATTGGAAAATATAGTTGCTCAACCTATCCCATTCGAAATTAAAAAGGAGGAAAATAATTCGAATATGATAAAAATGAGTATCAAGGGGATAATTGTTTTCCAGAGAATGAAACGCACAATGTTTTGTTGAAAAAAGCGTTGCAAACACACGTCATGGTGGAATAAGCTCCTGCCTAACGGGAGAATGTGTTTATGACAAAATGCAAGGTAAATGGAGATATTTATGATCTTATTATTGATAGTGGTATCCAAGCTAATGTAGTTTCAATTGGTCTTGTTAAACAATTAAAACTAAAAATTACTAGACATCCTCACCCTTATAAATTGAGTTGGCTTGACAAAAGTAATAAACACAGAGGTTAGAAAGCAATATATTGTTTCTTTTTGCGTTGGTTTCTATGATGATGAAGTTTTATGTGATGTCATTCCTATGGATGCTTGTCATATATTGCTTGGTAGGCCTTGGAAAATTGAGGCAGCACGATCCACCCCATTTGTATTTACTCCTTGCCATATAGGAGCTTTATTTTGGACTTAAGTAAGCGCAGTTATTATTAATTTTAATTTTTTTTAAACTTTAGTTTTTGGAGAATGAAAATTTTCATTGCTACAAACAAAACCATATAAGCTACAAAACAAAGGAACTCACCCCAATGTAAAAAACTGCATTAGTATGGAACAAGAGCCTGCCTTCTAGGAAGGGTTTCTCAAGCCCACTCTTCACGTGCATACAAAGGGGCGAGAGCCTCAAAGAGGGGGAGAATCTACTACCTAGAGATCTCAAAACCACAGGTCGGTTTGAGATTTTACAGGGAATAATGCAGTAAACCTAATTTTAATTTCCCGACGAATACAATACATCAGCCTATAAATAATGCTCATCTGCAAAAGCCAGACTACTTGGTTTCTATTTTGCCAGAGATGGTAGCATAGGCTACAGACTCTAGAAATAATTACTTTCCTGCGGAATCTGTTACCTTTCCAACTTTTCTTCATAATACGATCAAGAGAATAGGGAAGGGTGCCAATTTGAAGGCATATCTGAAGTTCCTTTAAGCATTTGGAGCTAAAGGGGCACTGAAAGAACAAGTGTTGGATGGATTCAGTTGCTGAGAGACATACGGGGCATGTATAATCATCTAGTACGTGAATATGTTTAAGGTATTGCTTCATTCTCAGTTTGTTGAGCATGATCATCCATAGCACAAATTTACTCTTAGGAGTAGACATTCTGTTCCATACAAACTTGTCCTATGTCCCAAGGGACTTTGGGAGTCTCATCAAAGTGACTAAGATATGTGTCCTGTATGTTGAATTTTAACTTGCCGTAAAATAGCTTAAACTTGGTTAGTTATGCACGAAACTTGGCACAGAACACTCTTTGGTACATATTATTGTGTTGAATTGGTTAGAATCGAAAATATTTATCAAATGCTTGAAATTACGTGTTAAGTTGCGATTTTAACGGTTTTGAATCGTTTAATTTGGCACTAACATATAATATATTATTTCATAGTGTTTTCACCAAAATAATAGCATTGACTGCGGCTACTACGTTATTGAGTTTATGGATGCTATCATACAAGCCGTGAAGAACGTCGGGGTAGAAAATATTGATTCCGTAAGTATTTATTATGTTTTTAAATTATAATATTATATATTTATTAGAAAATCTAATTATATATTTATTAACTTTTTAATTATTTCTTATAATTTTTTGTAGATTTTATACGAAACTTTATGGGAAACACGCAAATTGACAGACACGGAAATGCGCGAAGTGAAAGACAAAGTTGTCGTGTATCTTGCTTATTTATGTTGGTAGCTAGTTATGTTTCATAGTAACTATTTTCGATAATTAATTAGGACTTATGTATATATATTATATATTAAATTAATGGTGATTATAGGTGCTGCATTATTGTTATTCATTTCATTATTTTATAATGGTGATAACATATACAATTATTATAAAAACAAAAAAAAATACCCATAGGCTGTGGACATAGGACAAACCGCTGGCTATAAGGTGCCCAAAATTACAAAAAAAAAAAGGGCTTATAGGTTGCGGTATGCCCATGTCCGCAGCCTATAATAGTTATTCTTGTTGCGTTTTTGAACCGCAGCCTTTCTTTCAAGCTATCTGTTGCCACCACAAGTGCTTGGGTCCGAAACCGCAACCTTTAATGGCTTAAAACCCGCAGCCAATGACGTTTTTTCCACTAGTGATAGTTTCTTGAGAGCCTAGCTCGCAGTGATAAGGGGGTTAAAATTCATCCAGCGAGCCCTTTTGGTGTAGACTCCATGAACCCAGTGAACCCAGAGTGATTCAGTCATGTGGTGCACATGCGAGGCTAATTTGGCTGCAGCAATTTCATTCCACAAGCCTAGGTTTCTGATACCAAGACCACCATTCCTTTTGGATTTACATAGGCCATCCCAGTTTACCCTCCCTAGAGTAGTGTTAGTGGGGTCTGCGTGCCACAGATAGGCTCTACAGATAGCATTAACTTTCCTGATAACAGCTTTGGGAAGGATGAATAGTTGACACCAATAGGAGCTTATGCTCAATAACACAAAGGACACTAGTTGTAGTCTAGCCGCATAGGAGAGGAGCTTGGAATTCCACGATCGAACCCTAGCAATCATCTTATCCACAAGGACTTCACAATCCGCGATCAAGATTCTCTTAGATGTGAGGGGCATGCCCAGATATCGAAAGGGGAGAGAGCCCAGAGGAAAGTTAACCTGGTGAGCAATCTGAGTTTTGAGCTGATCAGGGATGCCCACAATATAGATAGCAGACTTGGATGCATTAGCACATAGACCAGATGAAGCAGCAAACAAGTCGAGGCTTTGCTTCAAGATAACAGCGGAATTCCCCTCAGCCTTGTAAAAGAGCATAAGATCATCCGCGAATATCAAGTGAGTCAAGTTCAACCGTTTGCATCTGGGGTGAAACTTAAATTCACGTAGGGAACCAACCACATTGAGGATCCGAGAGAGGTATTCCATACCTATAAAAAATAATAGAGGGGAAAGAGGGTCTCCTTGCGTAGGTCCACGTTTAGGGTGGAAGACTTCTGGTGGACATCCATTAATCAATAAGGAGTATTTGGTTGAGGAGATGCAAACCATAACAATTTTCCGAAAATGAGCAGGGAAATTTAGCGCAATAAGCATGTCGTGAATAAAATCCCAATCCATGGTGTCATACGCTTTCCTCAAGTCAACCTTGATCATGCAACTGGGGTAGCAGTATTTCCTGGAGTAGTGCTTTACCAGGTCCTGGCATAATAAAATGTTATGAGATATGAGTCGACCTGCAACAAAGGCGCCTTGTATCTGATTTATCTCCCGTCCAAGCACTCTCTTCAGTCGAGAGCATATGAGTTTGGATATGCATTTATAGAGGGTGTGGCAGCATGAGATAGGTCTAAAGTCTTCAGGTTGGGAGGGGCAGGGGACTTTAGGAATAAGTGTGATAGTTGCAATATTCCAGGATTGCAGGAGTTTTCCATTCCGAAAGAAAGCTTGGATAGCAGTAACCACATCAGGACCAACCACCGGCCAAGCCACTTTATAGAACCTGCTATTGAAACCATCTAGGCCCGGGGCTTTGTTATTATGAATACTCCAAATGGCTTCCTTAATTTCCTGAGCAGTAAAAGAGAGATCAAGTAGGGGCCACAAATCAAGAGTGAGGACGGGCCCCGAACGAATGAATAGGGGCCACAAGTCAGAGTAGAAAGATGTGAAGGCCTCTTGCATTTGGGTAGGTTGGGTGACTGTCTTCCCATTCAGGAGGAGCAAGTTGATCTTATTATGCTTCCTTCGTTGCTTAATGCTATTATAGAACACAGTTGTGTTCTCATCCCCATAATCGAATTTAGCTTTCTTTAGGCTTAGAGCCGTGGCTAATTCCTTGTTCACCAAAATAGTGTCATGTGGGTTTTCATATTAACTTCAGAATGTGCTCTTTCATCTTGGGCAAGAGAAATCTGAACATGTTGTTGGAAGTTTGCATTTTGCTCCTGTTTAAGCTGCTTGAGCTTTTGTTGAATCTGGAAGCTCATACATCCCTGTACCTGTTCATTCCATACTTTGCTAACAGCATGTATAAATTTATCATTGTTAATCCAAAAGTTGAAGAACTTAAAGGGTTTCTTTCCTTGTACCTGTTTAAAGAAATGGAGGAGCATAGGAGAGTGATCAAAATCTTCTTCAGGAAGGAAAGTAACCTCGGCCTCTAGGTAGTTGTTCTCCCATAAGTGGTTACACATAGTTCTATCAATCTTGTTGAAGACTCTTCGATCCTCAGCTTGTTTGTTATTCCAAGTGAAGAATCTACCGTTCCCTTTCATGTCGTGTAGGCCACAAGTGTGCATACAATTCCTAAGAGGGGCAATCTCCGAGGCTCTAACCACTTGACCAATTCTCTCATTAAGGTTGGCGATACAATTAAAGTCACCCATGACAAGCCAGGGGGCATTCACAGTTTGTGTAATCTTAGCTAGAGAATCAAATACGGTAAGCCGCTCCTTTTTTGCGATATATGCATCGACAAAGGAAGCTAAGAAAGGGTGCCCCACCTTGGGGTGGACTTCCATATGAATCAATTGGTTCGTGCACTGCTTAATATCGACAAGCATATGATCTGCGATCCAACCTATTACAATCCTCCCACTTTTATCCCAAGAGAGGTTGTGAGAGAAGCACCATCAAGGACAAAGATTTAGGTATAGAGGGCCAATACCGTTTGTCTTTACCTTGGTTTCAAACAGCGCAAACAAGCTAACATTGTGATGAGCAAGGAATGAAGCTACTACAGATTATTTCTTTTTATTATTAATCCCTCTAACATTCCAAGCGAGGATATTATTCATCGGGAACTGGATGGGATGAATCCCCTAGTGCTGTTTCATTAAGATCCAAGGTTCCCTCATGAGCTGTCTCAGTTCTAACAAGTATCTCAAAGCCATTACTAGTGTTCAAAGTAGCAGCAGCAGTGGGTTCAACAGTTAGCTTATGTCGCGAGTGGACTAATTGAAATCCTTCCGTATCCACTTGAGGGCTCAATGGTGTAGTAGGTTTATGCAATGGAGGTTTAGGTAAACTTTCGGAGTCAACCTGTACAAGAGCTTGGTTGGTTTTTGGTATCCATTTTCTCACCACTCCTACTCTACATGAGGTTTCATGGTGACCTAGTTGCTTGCACTTATCACACAACAGAGGTTTCCAGTCATATAGCACTTTAATTGAGACCAACTCATCATCCTCATTTGTAAAAGCAATGCATTCATGAAAGCCCTAACTAATGTCTATCTCAATAAGGACATGGGCAAAGGACATACGATCTTTGTTGAGGGTTGCGGAGTCAAGTCTAATCACTTTGCCAAGCATTCCACCAATCATTCTCAAACAAGATTCGCCCCAATAGTGTATACTTAGACCAGGAAGACGGACCCAAATAGGGATCGTGGTAAAGTATCCTTCGCATATGACATGTTTTTGGTCCACGGTGTAACAATGAAGGGTTTTTTATCAAAGAGTATACCATTGGATTCACGAGCTACATTCATATACTCCTTAGACTTCATCCTAACCAAGTAGATACCCTTTGCTAGTGTGCCAACTTTATCAATTTCAGTGGGATTCCAAATTCGTTTAACAAAACCCTCAATTACATGTAATGGCGGATTTGCACCAAGGATATAGCAAACAATAGATGATTCCCAAAAAGATAACTCCTCAGCAAAATCAGACAGTGTAATTTTAATTGGAGTATGAGTAGGAGGGGTTATACCTGATATGAAATCACAAGAGGCGAGTATTGCCGGCTGTTGGTGGTCGAGTTGCTTCTGGTTCATTACTCCAGGCTGATGCACAGTGAGTGGCGAGGAGTCAGATCTAGTATTCCTATCAGCTGCATTGTGTGTGGTTTTCTCAGATTCATATCGTGCCTTCGAACCAGCAGCGCTGTGCTTGGCCATACCTAGACGTGCTCCCCCGTAAGGTTTGGGTCCATTGAGAGTAGAAGTTCTTCGATTGCAATTGAAGGATGGACGTTCTAGGGCTTAGGATTTCGTGTTCCAAAATTGTCGGATCTGGGTTGTTCAATGGCGTTTGTGAGTTACTCATGGATTGAACTGAAGATGAAGATGACGCGTTGGATGATGAGGCTGACGGTAAACGCTTCGGTGCCGGTTTCCGAAGTCTTCCCCTCCCCCTTAGAGAGGTTTTAGAGAGGGAAACTAGAGGGAGAAGGGTTTCAAAACTTTATTATCGTTATTATTATTATTATTATTATTATTATTATTATTATTATTATTATTATTATTATTATTATTATTATTATTATTATTATTGTTATTAATTTTTTTTATAATAATGGTAAATATCATATCATAAAGAGACTTTACAAGAAGTTGGTGGGGAGCCGAGCAACAAGCTAAGCACCCACACCCTTTTGAATGCAAAAAGCTAGTCTCTGAAAAATGTATGCCCTACACTTAGTGCTACCCGAGTTGCTCACAGAAAAAGAACCAATCCTTGCTAGTAGGTCGAGAGCATCTTCACCCAATTCTCTAAAGGTGGAAAACGCGAACGGGATTAATTTGTAGCCATTCTCTTCACACTTTGCCTCGTATTTCCTCCTCTTTCTTTCTACAGAATTGGCTAAAGAAGCACCAGGTGCCCATGAGGATACTCCTGTGCCAGCAAATAGCGAGCTTCTAGTGACATCCACACATGCATCTTTTCCGTTGGCCTAATTGAGTTTTGATGATGACTTAATGGTTTATAAACAAACAAATTTTAGAGATTGTTTTGTAGGTCAAATATCCGATTTGTCAAAGTCGCCGATGGCACCTAAGAGACTTGTTTAAAGAATATTGTACTTGTCAAAGTCAATGTCAAAGTCAAAGTCAAAATAGTCAATCTTGAAGTTCAAATGGAAAGTCAAAAGATGAATCGATCACTACTGTTCCAAGATTTGATAAACTGAAATTAGAGCTGATGGAGACGGTGCAGTGTTCCCAACGAAGCAGGTCTGAGAAGATAGTCAACTAAAGAAACGTAGCAAAATTAGTTTTTCTTTAATTTAGTTGATTGTACGGTTAAATACTAAATAATTGCATAAGATATTAATTGGCAAATTAATTAAATTAATCTAAGGGTTGAAAATAAGTGTCCTTATTTCGGGGAAAAAGCTAGGGTTTAGTTGAATAAGTCTTGAACTTACTATTATTAGCTAATTGTCACCTAATTGTAACCGTTGAGATTGAAGTAACTTCCAAGGCAATTATCCACATTCCCACATCTTGAGATAATGGAATCATGGATAAAACTCATGGTTTATTACAAATAAAAAATTTTTTTTAATCGGCTAATAAGTGTGGTATTGTGCCCTAAACCGAAAAATCTAGATAGATCACCCAAGAGAGAAAAATATTCATTCTTGCATTTGCCAATTAATTCTTAATATTTTTCTTATCCAATATTTTAGTCTTTATCCAATTTAGAGAAAATTTCTTGTAAGGATTTTTGAGTGTTTGTAAATTAGACTTGGAGAAAAGTCTAAGGGGAAACAACAGAATTTAGAGAAGAGAAAGAGAAGGAGAAAGTGTAGAGAAGAGGCCTAGAAGAGAAGAAGAAGAAAATTGTTTTATGTAATTGTATTGATTAAGGTTTATTATTGTTATAAGATTGCTTACGTCATCTTTTGTTAGCTCATCGTAAAAAGTGAGCTTCTATTTTTATTCGGTTCAGAATTGCGTTTTTAAGTATGCTCAAACCTAATCCAAACCAAAATATTTTAGTTTTGAAAATTCCAATCAAAAACCAAACCAATTTATAAAAATTCCAAACCATATTTCTTATTCGGTTAGGATTGGTTTAGTTTGTAGTATTTATCCGAATAACTTTCACCCTAATGGGGAGATGGATAGAGATGTAAATCATCGTATACAAGCAGGTTTGCTTAAGTGGCGCGCAGGTACCGCAGTGCTATGTGATAGGAAATTCCCAAGCAAGTTAAAAGGAACATTTTATCGGGTGGCAATCAGACCTGCTTTGCTATATGCGACCAAATGTTGGCATGTTATGAAGATTATGAACATAAGATGAAAGTTACAGAAATGCGTATGCTGAGGTGGACGTGTGGGCACACATTGATGGATCGTATTAGGAACCAAGAGTTTAGGACATGTACAAAGAAAGACTTTCAACGCCCCTGCGAGAAGGGTAGAAAGCATTATAGTAGAGGGTAAGGAGACTCGAGGAAAACCCATGAAAACTTGGGACGAGCAAATAAAAGTTGACTTGCATGAGTTAAATCTCTTTGGGAGCCTGACTAGGGATAGAGGTAGTTGGAGGCATCATATCCATGTTTTACACTACTGATTTCCTCTTATATTTCTTTTTTTTTTTTGTGTTCTTGCCCTCTTGCTTTTCTCGTTTATTTTAATATTAGTGTAACACCCCGTAATTTATTACGTCACAATTATATTTTAAATAATTTGGAAAGATTTTAATATAAATATTATCGAATAATTGAATTAGCCTTTAAATATATACATTTTATTTTTTTTCTTGTATTTAAGTAGTCAACTATTATTATTATTATTATTATTATTATTATTATTATTAATAATAATAATAATATTATTATTATTATTATAATAAATCAAAGTTAAGTATGGGATAACGTTATTTGTTTTGGGTCTTGTAGATGATATACACAAGTATAGTATGGGTAAAGTTTTAAAAAAGTAATTACTTTCTTAAACAACCCATCCTGACATTTTACTCCTATATTCCTCCAATCTCTTACTCTCCCTTAAACCCTTGCTCCTCGTCAAAGATATTTCAACCATCATAGCTAGCTAGCAGCCAACAGACTAGCCACCCACCTACGTCCAGCACACCGCCAGCCTGTCCTGCCACCAGTAGGCACCCCATGTACCTTTTCTCTCTTCTCCTTTTTTGTAAGCTTCTTCACCCTCATTTCTTAATTAATGATTTAATCTTTGAAGTTTGGTTAAATTTCATGAATCTTAGTTTAAATTAGTTTATATCTTGATAGAATTTGTAATGGGTAAGTATTAGAAGTGAGATTTGAAAATGAATAAGTTAGGGTTTGTGCTGGTGATGAAATTGAAGGTAGTATGTAATACTTCTATGTGTTTTGGTGATTTTGTGATAGTGGGATAAATTTATAAAAGCTTTTGATAAGTGTTATTTTTGATTAATAATGGTAGTTTTGATGATTAAAAGTAGTTAGAGTTGTTGGTCACTTTTAATAGTTAAATATAAATTATTATACTCATTTTGGTGAATGTGAATATTGTTTTTCGTTTTGTGGTGATAAAAACTACTTCAAAAGAATTATTGTATAAAATTACAAATAAAGAATAATTATATCATGTGTCGCTAGCAGTGAATAAGTGTCGCCATTGTTAATTGGGGGTATATGGCTGATGTTTAATTGTAGTGGTTAGTATTCAATTGTTGCCAAACTAATTTTTGTTATGGATATGAGATACCTAAGCTACTAATTGCTTTGTTTGTATGCTCTTCACTTTAAACCTTGAGGAATGGAACAAATTTGATTGAAAAATCAGCATCATG
Organism: Amaranthus cruentus; assembly: GCA_019425755.1. Classification (NCBI taxonomy): domain Eukaryota; kingdom Viridiplantae; phylum Streptophyta; class Magnoliopsida; order Caryophyllales; family Amaranthaceae; genus Amaranthus; species Amaranthus cruentus. Next base: position 362,148 of record CM033457.1, on the reverse strand, counting down.
CATTGAAATCGGGTGTAATACGCTACATTATAGAATTTAAGCCTAGATAGTCTTGTTTCATTGCAAAATTGTATGAATTGAATATTTTCCCCTTAAACATGCCTTGTTTTAGAATTTAATGGAAACCAATGTTATTGTTAGATTGATTTAATGATATAGTTTACGAACAAACATGTTGTGTGTATGGTTAGACTGCATATTCACATGAGTTGTGACTTGTCAGGATGGTAGAGGAGTACTTAGAACATTTAGCTTCTAAATGAAGTCAAGTAGGCTTACTAGTCTTACTTTAAACATGTATAGGTGTTCTGTTCATAATAGAGGCGTAAGAACCTCTTTTGAAGTGATTTTACGACTTGTCATCTTACAGTTGCAGGTACGTACATGTAGTAACTAACCCTTACATGCATGTTGCACTCTATTTTTACTGATATTGAAATGTATTAAAACATATGTTGTACAATATCTATGAATTATCGTCGAATGAAATATCGAAGTTATTTATGATATGATTTCAAGTTTAAATGGAAATCGATACTTGTATGCTAAATGCTGATAATGATTTAGGATGAGAATAATTCCTTTGTTATTGAGATTGGTTATTATTTGTTTGAAAGGGAATGCGTCCCTTATTAATGATATTGTTTATTGTTACTTTGAATAGTGAATGGTTTGCTTATTGTCAAAATTGATTATTGCTAGTTGAATGGGATTGATTCCCTTATTGATGAGTTTGACTAACGTTATTTTGAATGAGAATGAGTCCCTTAGTGATGGAGTAAGAAAATTGTTGCTTGTAATGGGAATGACTGAATGAGTCCCTTATTGATGAGATATCTAACTTGTTTAGTTATTATGATTCCACTGGATAAGGTACCCCCAGTGTGTTTAGTTTCCGAAGGTAGGATCATCTGTGTATGGTTGTTGTACGGGGGATAATCATAATTTACCATTGGGCGCTAGTATGGCCCGTCACCGCCTTTGGTTGAGCTGTTGCCATGTGGGTATTTCAAACCCCAATATGATGGCCTCTAGTCACCAATATATAGATATTTGAAAGTGGTTAAGCTCTTGGTTCAAGTGATACCTAAAAGTTATCAAGTAGAAAAGAAGTGAAGAAGATAGAAATGATAGTGAGAAGTAAGAAGTGATGTTTACTGGTTATGATTGTCACTTGGAGTGTTGTGAAATTACTCTCATGTTATGACACACTCTACTGATACTAATTATTCCATATTATGATATTATTTTAGTCATTGAAGTGTACTGTTTGTTTTCATTGTTGATGGCCCTGCTATAACGCATTGGTCTATGATCTTACGTTGAGCAGCGGGGACCTCATAAAAAGACATTACAGGTATTGGAGCTTTTATGCATTGCATACGGGGGGAATGAGTGAGAGCCTTGAAGCATGAATGTTATATTTGTTTTTGATGCAACATGTAGTTTCTTTGCATTTAAATTGTTTATGTTTTTGGCTTGAGGCATATGTTCTCCTTTTTGTACAAATTATCTTTGTTGCGTTGTTTTTGTTCTTTGTATGATTTAAATAGTTATCGTTCGTTTTCTTTCTTCAAACTCAAGCATTTACTTTAGAACCACGATCCATGCTTAGCATTACGGCTGAGCAAAGTCGGATATCCGATTCGATATTGTAATTCGGATCGGATATCCGGTATCCGGAAAATAGAGATTTGACTATCCGTATTCGATTCGAAGTCACTCGGATATCTAATATCCGATATCCGAAAAAAATCGAATCGGATATCCTGCCTATTCGATATCCGAAACTGATTGGAACTGAAATCAATTATTTAAAGCGGATATGTGATATCCGATATCCGATATTTGATATCCCATATCCGATATCCGTATCCGATATCCGATATCCAAAACACTAAATTTGAAAATAAATTTTAATTACCTTAGCTTAGTTAACTTAACTAGATATAAAATACAAGTCTTTCAGTACAATGATCAAATAGATATAAAAAGTCAACACTACAGATATAAAAAGTCTTTCAATAGCCCGGCATTCCGGCAACACTACAAGCCTTAGTATCGGTGCATAATCAAGCATAATCATCAACCACAGACATCGAACACATCGAAGGCTGATCGATGACATGAGGACATAACTCTGCCAACAAAAAAATAAAGTAGGATAAAGATGAAAAGAAACAAAGGTTACTATCAATTATTATGAAAAAAGTAAAAGGAATTATAATAAAATAAATACACATTTCATACTTTTAAAATTATACCTTCTTCGATTCGCTCGAGATCTTCAAGACTTTCTTCAACAAATAATGCATCACGTCCCTTGCGCAACCAATCTTGTGTGCACACTAAAGCTTCCACCATTCTTGGAGAGAGAGAGAGCTACGAAAAGTATCAAGTACTCGACCACCTGTGCTAAATGCGGATTCAGAAGCTACTGTAGACACTGGTATGGCCAACACATCTCTAGCAATAAGAGCAACAATAGGATAGTCTTCTTGCTTCTTTTTCCACTATTCTAAGCAATCAAAGTGTTAGCCAATGACATTAGGCTCTCTATTAGCATCTAAATACTTTGTAAGCTCAATTTTGTTTTCCAAACTCTTCTTTGCACCAGCATGCACCTCAAATTCAACTTGAGCTCTCAGATGCCAATCATCAAAACTTTCTACATCTTTAGTTAGATCAACCATTTTTGTAGTGGATGCAAGCTTAGATTATTGAGATGCAAAATGCTCGTACAAACTAAATAAAATATCTTTGACCTTCCCAAACAAAATTGTTGATTTTTCAAAATCATATTAATCATAGAGTGCCCATTCTACAAAGTGTAATTTTTTTCCTAGGATGAATCACAACAGCAACATATAACAACAAATTGATATTGTCAACATCTTTCCAATATTTATCATGTTTCTTCTTCATTTCAATAGCCATCATACTCTCAATTAGATCTTGACTCTTACACTTAGTAGCTATCATTCTACTAACATTAACAATTTCCTCCAAATACACATTATTTGTCGAATATAAAGAGCCAGAAAGTCTCAAAGTAGCATCATAAAACATCTTTAAAAAAGGCAAAAATGCATAAATACGATCCCAATCATAATAAGTAGGAGTACCACTACCACCAGACTTTTCCAATTCCTTTTTAAACTTACCACCATCAGAAACTTCAAGTGTATCAAAAGCTCTACGATAGATGTAAACACAGTCAAGCATTGAGTGTGTTGTGTTCCACCTAGTTTCTACATCTAACACCAACTTTCATTTGCAATTAATTTGTTCTTGATTTACACATTTTTTGAATTTTTGTGTTCTCGCAGGGGAAGATTTGACAAACCTCACAGCATTGCGAACTTTAAGTATTGATTTATCAGTTACTTTCAAACCCTCTTTCACAGTAAGGTTAGTAATTCCCCACTCAAGAAGGCATTTTTCAACAGATTTTCCAATAATGTCACCAGAATGACCACTTATAGGACAAAAGTTTATAACCTTTTTATGCAAAGTCCAATCTTGATCAATAAAATGAGCAGTTAATAACATGTAACGAAGATTTTGACAAGATGTCCATGTGTCAGTTGTAAGGCTAATTCGTGACGGACACTTACTAAAGAAATTTCTTAAATTTTTTTGTTCATCAAGAAACAATTGATAACAATCCTTAGCAACTGTGAATCGAGAGGGAATAATGAAATGGGGTTGTGAAACCGACATAAAAAGACAAAATCCTTAACGCTCTGCAAACCTAAAAGGCATCTCATCCATGATAATCATTTTTGCAAAAGCTTTTCTTGAATCATCTTGCTTGAACTTCCAAAACTCATGTTTTCCTTTTCTTATATCTGTTAAACATTGACCCTCATTAAAATGTAACTGAGTCTGCTCACTTTGTAATGAAAGAAGTCTTTGTTTCTTATCAATGTTTGGCGGGTATTCCTTACATCTTAATAAGTGATTTTTCATAACAGTGGTTCCACTTTTAGAGTCACCACACACATCAATTTTACAATAACTACACTCAGCTCTTTTTTCCCCATTTTTAAGTATCTTAGTAAAATGATCCCAAAGCCAAGAACGATTCTTATTATCTTTAGTTTCTGATACCTTCTTTTTCTTTTGAGTTTGGACAGAATCTGACTCCACTTCAATATCTATGGAAGGCCTCTTGGTTGAATGTTGTTCAATTGAAATAGGAGTTTGAAGTCGAACTACTTCTTGTTTGTTAGTAGATACTATCTCAATGTCATTGAAGCCCGGTGGTCCATCATCAACGTGGTTTGTAGGGCGTGAACTTGTTGCTGTTGTGGGGTATGAACTTTCACTAGAAGGAGGGATTCTATGAACATTATAATCATCCATACCTGCACTAATATTTATAAAAGGTTATGCTAATTACATTACATTCGTAAAAATGCAATCCTAAACTTTAAAAGCACTTTAAAAGGTTATACTAATATTTATAAAATGTAATCATCCATTAATTAAAAAAAAACAAATCTTGTAGCAATATTCACAAGAGTGGACAAAATCTAACAATAATTGACATTACAAGACTAAAACTGAACAAAAGAATCAAAGAAATGAAAGAAAATAGCAGTGGAATCTGTCAATTGTGATTTCTTCTGCTACTGCTACACTACTACTGTCAACCCAGAAAAGAAACCAGTTTTAATAATTAAATTCCTTAGAGAAAAGAAAAGAAAGATGGAAACTTTAACTTTATTTGGTTTTTCTTTTGGTTTGTGACCCAACTTTAGAGATCAAGAAAAGAGTAGCAATGGCCAATGGGCAGGAGTGTGACCTATAATTTCATTAGTATCCTGAAATTACTGAATGCTTAAAGAAACAAGAGACAACCATAATTATCGAAAAATCTTGTAGCAACTACAATATGTTGGCTCAAAAGGAGATGTAGACAACCATAATTATAAAAAAAATCTTGTAGCAATCCACAAAATGCTTAAAGAAACAAGAGACAACCAAACTTGATAATGTGGGTAATTGTAATGTGGTAAGAATGAATACAAATTATATACTTCTTACTTCTATAAAGACCCCATAAATTGAAGTTAATCTGTATAATCTGTAGCCCATAAGAGACAACCATAAAGACCCCATAAACAAGAGACAACCATAAAGACCCCATAAACAAGAGACAACCATATATACTTCTTACTTCTATAAAGAGCCCAAGAGACAACCATAATCTGTATAATCTGTAGCAATCTACCACATTGATGAAACCATAATCTGTATAATCTGTAGCAATCTACCACATTGAAGCTAATCTCAGTGAGGACTGAGGTGGAGAATAAGGCGGCCTGGCTGGAACAACCAAGCAACGAGCGTCCGGTTGTGACTGCGTGAGGGACTGAAATGAGAGTGAGTGAAGAGTGAGGCACCGGTGAGGGTGAGTGAAGAGTGAGGCGCCGGTGAGGGTGAGTGAAGAGTGAAGCAACAGAACTGAAAACCCTAAATGAAAAATGAGTAATTAGAATGAAATGGATTGGGATGATGACATAATGTCGACATCTCTGGCCAACATCTTTTATTTTTCCAAAAAAAATTGTTTTCGGATATCCAGCAATGATATTTTTTTCGGATATATGACACGGACATCCGATTATCCGATATCCGATATCCGACATATGATCGGATAGTCGGATATTCGAAAATTTTAAAACTACTATCTGTATTGGTATCAAATATCCCACTTTTTCTGATCAAATATCCGATCTGAAAATGACTTCCCAATCGGATATCCTAAAAAACGGTTCGGATATCGAATCAAATTGTCGGATATTCGGATCATCAGATACTTTTGCTCAGCCCTACTTAGCATGTCAACAGAGGATCAGGCGATGAACATTCCGCTGTGGATTTTGTTATACGGTTGTTGATGCCTCTTCTTTATTATGTTTTTTTACTTGTTTATTTTCTTTTAGTGTGTCAAATTTCAAGGCAGATGCTGTCGAAATTCCTACACGATTTTTTTTTAAAGTTTTTCTATAATCCCTTAAATTAAATCAATCAAACCTCACTTTTTTTTCTTATCCTTTTCTTTATTTCCTTTTCTATATTTTTTTATAATGTAACACCCAAATTTCCTCCGTCCCTTTCGGTTTTGGTTCCATTTAGAGGGTCGGAAATTCAAGGGTGTTACAGGTGTTTACCAAAACCAGTGGTTCCCATTTTAAATGCTTCATGTTTTCTTTGATGATCCTTTACGAAGTTAAACTATTTTGAGAGTATGGGTAGACTTGGGTTAGGTGCATTTATATATTCATACATATTTGTTAATATTGCACATGCAATTTTCATGCGTATGCGTAAGTTCTTTGCGATTAATTTCTATGATTTCGTGATTGATTTGTTGTGGCTTATCGAATGACATGTTTAAAGTTGTAGTTTTGAGCATGGGTAATAATTATAAAACAGTTATTGCAATTATGTGTTATGTATAAGCTATCGCTATACAAACGTAAATGATGGAGTTTGAAATCGTAACAAGTTAGTGGCATCTTGTACTTACATTAGGGTGATGCTTGTATAACCATAAGCATTATGTCTTTGGACATAGTTAAACATTTAAATATGCATATATTCTTAAGATAAACTAGTATGCGTACAATAAAGAGAAGAAGAGAAAGTCGAGTATATATACAAGGAATTTAATGTAAGAGTTGAATTGAGATCTTAGGACATGATTTGATGGATTATGGTAATTAAAGTCATTAAAATGTAATGAGTTGAAGTTAAAGGAGACTCTCAATAGTGTTTATAAGGATTGTAAGATGATGTTACTTTTTGGTAAGATCAATTAGTAATTTCCTGAGTGTAGTTTTAAATTAAATATCTATAATATTGATCTTATTAGTGGTGTTAATCATATGGGTTGTGTATTTTTAATAGGAGTTTAGAACTTTATGTGTGTATTATATTTGTTCAAGTTTCGAATTGGTTACATTGAGGTTATTGATATTAGAAACTAACTATAATTACATTGATGTTGAGTTTTAGCGTGACATTATTATGGTTATCAATTCATGGTTTTCAAAGTCATACAATGATGGAGTTTGATGTTTAGTGATAACTGTTAAGCCGATTGGTTGATATATTATATATGTTAGTTTTAAGTCTACCATATTATGTTGTGACACTTTAAGGATGAGTTGAGAATAAAGATAATTCTTAATGATAATGTTGATGTGTTTATTAACCCTATTAGGTCGAGTTAATTGCCTCTACTTATATAATTGAGGAATTACATACCACAAGGGTTTTTTTGACGTCATTATATTTTCTTCCTATCAAAGAATTATATAGGATATATTGTTCATCAAGTGGTTATTGTGTTCCAAATAATATTTGCTTCTTATGAAATATCGAAGTAGTCGTTTAGTTACGATATTGGACTCTTTACCCTAAAGACTTGAATTTCTTTTTAATCAAGAGATAAAACTTTGTTAGCAAGTTCTCTTAGTTGTGAGAAGACATGAAGAGTGCCTTGTGGTAAGCTAGAGTAGTTTATATCTAAGTAGTTGTTAACAAATAACCACCCTAATGTCTCTTGTATGCTAAAGTCTTATGTATTGGTTTGGAGCATTAAATTTTTGACTCACTTTTTATCGAGCTTTTAGTTGTACAAAAAATGATACGCACGACGAGTAAAAACAAAAAAAATATATTCTAGAGTTGGGTAATGAAAGTTCCGAAATGTTAAATGAAGATCCAAGGAAATTTTCAAATTGGGATGTAATGAAAGGTTTTGGGTTTCGATAATTAGGATTAATTGAATGTAACAATACAAGAAATATCCATTGATGTTACAACACATACTCGATTATGTATGAAGTCGTCACAATAGACTGACATTGGGTCTTTAGCACTTCGAGTTCATGTTATATACCATAGTCATTGCATTAAGAGGTAGTATTAGTGTACCGTGAATTTTTTTTAATTATTCTTTTTGGCTAAGACTTAGAGTTTGATGGCATAGATGTTTCTTTGCTTATGAATTGTGATTAGATAATTTTAAGTAATGATTGGGTGTAAATAAAAGGTAAGGCGCTTGTAGAACTCAATGTATTTAAAGATTGTCTGGTAATTTAATGTAAGGGTGTACTTGTTCTTAAAGGGTCAAGAGAGTAGAGATAGAGGTTGTCACATTATATATGTTATGTTTGAGATATAGAGTTTCGGGTAATGAATTGTAAATAGTGATAGTTTTAGAGTTAATTGATATTTTAAGAGTAACTACCGAATATATTGTTTTTTAAAGAAATTAAGTGCCTAATGGTCTTAGTTTGGGGAGAGAGCTTATACCTAAAGCACCTAAATAAATAAATAAGAAGTATAGTAGGGCTAGGGAGAGAATAATTATTGAGAGTTAATAGTGTAGAACAATATCCTTACACATATCAAATTAAAAGAGATTGTTTGTAATAAAGAATTTTCTAAGATTAAGAATGATTTAAGGTGCTGTATTAGTTAATGTAAAATCAATGGGTTTGATATCTTATTATTACGTATTAACGAAATATGATATATAGAGTAAAATTAAAGTATATGACAAGGTGGACGATGCAATGATTCAAAGGTTAATAGAATGACTGGTGTTAGTTCGGTGTTTGGTTTGGATTATACACAAATCCAAATCAAACCAAATTAAATTCGGTGTTGAATTTTTCAGTCCAAATCCAAATCATTATTTTTTAATCGAAATTGAACTAAACCGAATTTTAAAATTTCAGTCCAAATCAAACCGAATTAACCGAATTGCACCAAATCTCAATCCAAAACATTGACAAAAGCGTTCACTCCGAAAAAATTCGAACAATAAGTGCATTCATTACTACTTAAAGTGTTCTTTAAAAATAGACTAAAACAACTTAAAATGTTCATCAAACATTAAAGAAATTTAAAAGTTCATTACAAAATACAAATTACATAAATCGTTCACTCCGACACTCAATTGAATCATTAACAAGTTTCATTCAATCACTTACCACCAAATTAATTATTATGCTGCTGCTAGGGTTTATTTCCATAGGGCTTGGGCCGCCTCCTACTACTGACTCCCAAGAAATTTCGGTTTTTTCGGTTTTATGGGGTCTAAACCGAAATCGAACCAAACCAAATTTTTTTGAAATAAAATTGTCCAAACCAAACTATATTTGAAATATCACCAAACCAAATTTCTTATTCGGTTTGGTTTGGTTTTTCACCAAATTACTTACACCCCTAAGAATGAGTGTTGGTTAAAAAAATGATTAAAGAAGAAGAAAGAAGAAATAAGACTACATTGACAAGTTCTTATTTTTTCAAATAAAGGCAAACGGGAAATTCAAGAAGATCAAAGAATAATAAATGAGTTGAAAGTGAAGGAAGTAACAATATGAAAAGGGTGAAACTTAACCAGTATTTGAGAAGAAGAGGATTTAAGGTTTAGGTACCACATTACTTTGTAAGAGAAAATCATAGAGTTATGTGATGGATCAAAAATTAACAATTAAATGAAATTTAAGTGAGTTGCTTACCATTGATAATGGGTAAACATGGTGATATTAGTCATTGAGTTGACTTTTAAGTGATTTGGTAACTTATACGAAATACAAATGTTATGGATCAAAACTGATTCAATGTGGAAATAAAAAAGCAAAAGGTCGGTTACAAGAATTACTATCATGACATGAGTGGCGGAAGTTCTCATATTTTTATGTTTTATGACATTGTTTAATGGTGTGAAACCTAGAGTGTTGAATGAGTTAATTAAATTTGATTCTTTTTGTATCACTTATGTTCAGGGATATGATTAAGCAAGTAAATCGAATTGAACTTTATGATTATTTATTACGTTTTAGAGGACTTGAACATTACTTTATAATATTATATTATGCAAAAATAACAAAAAAATATGTACGTGAGTCCTATACACATTGCGGCGTAAGCAATGCTTAAATGAAGGCATTTGAGGCTTTATATGTTTATTGATATCGCAACCTTATATACTTGAATGATTTTAGTGAGTCCAGGACTTTAGATCAACTATGCTATTGGATGTTATCGAACAAGTGACAATGATTCGTAAAAACCTTAAGGCAACCCCAGGATCAACAAAATTCTTAAGGAAAACTAAAAGGAAAACCATATAAGTTTTGATGCGGGATAATATATACTATAGAGGGGTTCACCGATTGAACTAATTATGAGTTTTAGCAAGAACGGAAAGTTGAGCTCGAGGTTTATAAAATGGTATGAAGTCACAGTGAAAGGTTGAAAAGTTTTCTATAGACTCGTGTTGCAAATAAGTTTGCAAAAGTCCATGAAGTATTTCATATTTTGCAAATTCAACGTTATATTCCTGATAAGTCACATGTATTAGATCTTGAATTGTGACACCTTGAAGAAAACTTTTCATATGAGAAGAAACCTATCGAGACCCTAGAATACTAAAGTAAGTACAAGGGAATAAAAAAAAGATTAGTAACGTGGTTAAAGTTCATATACGTGAGAAATATCCACACCCTTTTACCGAGGCTAGTTTAGTTACGGAGTTGTAACTTTTCTTTTAAGAGGGGTAGAATGCGACAAATTACACGCGTTTTAACACATTTTTGTTGTTAAGCTTGTGTATTATTGCAATTATTGCATGCTTGTTGTTGAAAATTTGTGTTCTATAGCGTATTTGAATGCAATCTTGTGTATCTCTTGAAGTTAGTGTTTAGAAAACAATGACAATGAAGTTATGCTTTTGTACTTTTATGACAAAGTTTCTTTGAAGATGGGTTAGCGGGAATAATGTGCCAAATGGAGCCAACTCGAGAAGATTGGCTAGCAAACTTTCACGTTTTGAGTCATTTATGCTTTAGTTTCGGGGACCAAACTTCTTTTAAAGTGGGGTAGTCTGTAACACCCCATAATTTATTACGTCACTATTATATTTTAAATGATTTGGAAAAATGATTTTAACATATTTATTATCGAATACTTGAATTAGCCTTTAAATATTTACATTATATTTTTTCTTGTATTTAAGTAGTCAATTATTATAATTATTAATATTATTATTATTATAATAAATAAAAGTTAAGTATGGGCTAGTGTTATTTTTTTGGGTCTTGTAGATGATATACACAAGTATGGTATGGGTAAAGTTTTAAAATGTAATTACTCCCTCAAACAACCCATCCTCACATTTTACTCCGATCTCCCTCCAACCTCTTACTCTCCCTTAAACCCTTGCTCCTCCTCAAAGATATTTCAACCACCATAGTAAGCTAGTAGCAGCCAGACCGGCCACCCAACTGCGTCCAGCCCGCCACCAGAGTCTCCTGCCACCAGCAGGAAGCCAGTACTAGCCCCCCATGTACCTCTTCTCTCTTCTCCATTTTTGTAAGCTTCTTCTCCCTCATTTCTTAACTAATGCTTTAATCTTTAAAGTATGGTTAAATTTCCAGAATATAAATTGAAATTAGTTTATATATTGATATAATTTGTAATGGGTAAGTATTAGAAGTGAGATTTGAAAATGAATAAGTTAGCGCTTGTGTTGGGGATGAAATTGAAGGTAGTATGTATTACTTTTATGTGTTTTGGTGATTTTGTGATAGTGGGATAAATTTATAAAAGCTTTTTATAAGTGTTAGTTTTGATTAATAAAGGTGGTTTCGATGATTAAAAATAGTTAGTGTTGTTAGTCACTTTTTGTTTTTGGCAAAGTAAGTTTTATAAAATCCCAGAAAAAAGCCGAAGCTTACATCTAGAGTCAAAAGACTTAGGCACCATCTCCCAACCAAGCTCAGAAGGACCAAGACAAGCCCCTCGTCATGCGCTTGTAGTGAGGCGATACCTCAAAAAAGCTAACATCGAGCCTATACAAATGATCGATCTATCAAATTCAATTACAAAGCCATTAAGATTGGTCAAAACAACGTGTCACACATTACACTCCCTTAATACACAAAGCAACAACATTAGAAGAGCTTCACCAGCTGATAACACCATGAAAGGCCAGGACCACCCTCACACAGCTTCACGAAGACCATGAGAAGTTGTTGTTGGCTGGATAGCATCACAACACATATCTAATAGCATACTAGACAACATCAGCAGCCATCAACTAGCATCAATACAGAACCTCGACATCAGCTGCTAAGCCATTACATCACGTTGCATACCAGTAGCACGAACCGACAGCAAGCCATGTATTCACGACAGCAACAGTCGTATGATAGGTATAAGAGTTGCATCCATTTCAGAGTTTTCTACTCAGTCATCCATTATAACACCAGACGACAGAAGCAAACTGGTAGGCATAGCCATTTGTTAGTCACTTTTAATAGTTTAATATAAATCAATTATGCTAATTAAGGTGAATGTGATTATTATTGTTGGTTTTGTGGTGATAAAAATTATTTAAAAATAATCATTGTATAAAATTACAGATAAAGAATTACTATATCATGTGTCGCTAACGGTGAATAAGTGTCGCCATTGTTAATTGTGGGTGCATGGTTGATGTTTAATTGTTGTGGTTAGTATTCAATTTTGCCAAACTAATTTGTTGTTATGGTTAGGAGATGCCTAAGCTACTAATTGCTTTGTTTGTATGCTCGTCACTTTAAACCTTGAGAAATGGAACAAATTTGATTGAAAAATCATTATCATCATGCATTGAAATCAGGTGCAATACACTACATTATACAATTTAAGCCAAGATAGTCCTGTTTTATTGCAAAAGTGTATGAATTGAATATTTTCCCCTTGAACATGCCTTGTTTTAGAATTTACGAATAAACATGTTGTGTGCTTTGTTATAGTGCATATTCACATGAGTTGTGACTTGTGAGCATGGTAGAGGGGTACTTCTTAGAGAAAATGGCTTCTAAATGAAGTTAAGTAGGCTTGCTAGTCTTACTTTAAACGTGCATAGGTGTCCGGTTCATAAGAGGGGCGTGAGAACCTCTTTTGAAGTGATTATACGACTTGTCGTTTTAAAGTTGTAAGTACGTACACGGAGTAATTAACCCTTACATGCATCTTGCATAATAGTTTTATCGATATTGAAATGTATTAAAACATATGTTGTACACTATCTATGAATTATCGTCGAATGAAATATCGAAGTTATTGATTATATGATTTTCAAGTTTACTGAGGGAAATCGATACTAGTATGCTAAATGCTGTTAAAGATTTAGAATGAGAACGAGTCCCTTATTAATGATATTTTTTATTGTTGGTTTAAATAGTGAATGGTTTCCTTATTGACGAGATTGATTATTGCTAGCTGAATGGGAATGATTCCCTTATTGATGAGTTTGACTTACGTTAGTTTGAATGGGAATGAGTTTCTTAGTGATGGGGTAAGAAAGTTGTTGCTTGTAATGGGAATGTGATGTAAACATAGTCCAAGAACATTCGTAAGACCTAATCCTAGCTAAATCCTTTGAAGAGTCATCATTTGATTCTTACGGATTACATGGTCCTTTTTTTGGGAGTCTTGCTTTGACTTATATCTCAAGGTCTTCAAAGGCAAATTAAAGTACAGTAGAATTCGTCCTTGTGGCTGTAAGTGAGCTATGACTTCTCTTACAATAAAAGGGAATGTTTAATTGAGTTTTTCCTAAAATAATACAACCAAATGTCAGTCTTGATTAGTCTTAAAAGGGGAGTATTCATGAGGGGAATATTTCCTCATTTATTCGGGCAATAATATGGTAACTTTTGTTTTCATCCTTTGAATTTCTAATTTGTGCTTTCGATTTGGCTTAATTATTCCGTCCTTTATTTCTTTCAAAGTTGGTTGGTTCATATTCATCTTTAATAGGGGAATTCAAGAAGAACTTCAAGAGAATTGAAGCATTCCATGGCAGTCAAGAGTTTTCGGATCTCAAGCATCACAAGGGACGAATTATTATCTATCATTGATTGGAATTAGAGGTGTTTCATTTTATATTTTTATTAGTATGAATGTTTTGTTTTCTTTAAAAAAGAATGGTGTAATTATTGTAGTGAATTTGAAAAGGGGTTTGTTAGATTACTGATTAAGTTTAAAGTAATCACTTGATTGCTTGTCATCAAGTGAAGAGTCTTTTTCTAGAACTTTCCTATGGTTGTAAGCCTATTTAAGGGCATTATTTCGTGAATAGCATTAGATCCAATCTGAATTCCAATCAAAAGTTTTGTCTTATGCATATGTTCTTATACTTGTGTTAAGTATTTTTAATGATTTTCCAATTGTGAGTTTTCTCATCATTGATAGAATTAGTGAGTTTGTGAGAGTTCCAAACATACTAATTTGTATGATTAATTCGAGTGAGTGTTCCTACAATTAAGAATACACCCTAGCAAGATTAAGTGAGTGTCCCTTACTTGCATATCGTTGAATTATAACAACCTAGCGAGTGTTCTTAGTTTGTTCTTTATTTTCATAATATAAAAAAATCAGAAAAACAGTCATTTGAGGCGTATATCAAAACCTTGAAAAAATCCTATTCTAGAATATTTTTGAATCTTGTCCAAAAACCTCGAAACCTCTGTCATTTCCAGAACAATGTTTCCCGTTCGACATTATACCACATAAATCCCTTAAAATCATTCTATCTTTATACCTAGACCTTTTAAACCAAGAACTTTCCTTTTCTAAGCCTTGAAACATTTGGAAATGGAGAACCTTTTAAAAGCCCCTTTTTGTTAATCTAATCCTTTTAGATTACACATCATTTAGCGCGTCAGATAGGGGGCGCAATTGTTGTTTTCCAAATGGAGAACCAACAGCCCAATGAAATTCCTATCCAAATAAGAATGAGAATCATAGAAGAAAATCAAAATCGGCTTATGCAAGGCCAAGAAGAACTTGTACAAAACATGATGGCAATGATGACTCGTATGATGAACCATGAGAATAGAGAAAACAATGCTCCTAGAAGAGAAGACCGAAATATTAAAGTAGATGTGGAGAGTTTTGATGGTACTTTAAATCCTGAAATGTATCAAGAATGGCAGCAATCTCTGGAGAGGTACTTTGAGTACAATGATGTAGAGGAGAGGAGATAAAGTATAAGGTAGCAAAGGTGAAACTTTCTAAGTATATGAAAAAGAAATTGAGGGCTCGTTTTATTCCTACAAACTACAAACAATCCTTGTATGTGAATTTGAGTACTTTACAACAATATAGGGGTTAGTTGAGGAGTATATCAAGAAGTTTGAAAGATTGGCAATTGTGTGTGAGATTAAAGAAAATGAGGAGTTGAAGATAGATAAATTCCTTAACTGGGTTGGATAAGGAGATATTTGAAGAGGTAAAAGTGTACCCAAACTTGACCTTTAATGAGGCTTGTAAACATGCTATCAAGCTTAACAACCAAACTAAGAAAAAAAAAAAGGTAACCTCATCTTCTTAAGATCCTAAATTTCTAAAACCGACATTTTCCAAGATCCTTCTTCTTTTCTAAAACCGAACCCTTCCAAAGAAAATCCTAACTTTCCCAAAAGAAACATTCTTTTTGAAAAACATAAGGTCAAAACGTGAGTGGTAGTGGGAAATTGGTGATATTGTATGTTATAAATTCTTTGGTAGAGGACATTACAAAAAAGATTGTCCTAATCAAAGAGCCTTGAATGCAACAAGATTGGAAAATATAGTTGCTCAACCTATTCCATTCGAAATTGAAAATGAAGAAAATAATTCGAATATGACAAAAATGAATATCAAGGGGATAATTGTTTTCCAGAGAATGAAAGCACAATCTTGTGTTGAAAAAGCGTTGCAAACACACGTCATGGTCGAATAAGCTCCTGCCAAACAGGAGAATGTGTTTATGACAAAATGCAAGGTAAATGGTGATGTTTATGATCTTATTATTGATAGTGGTATCCAAGCTAATGTAGTTTCAATTGGTCTTGTTAAACAACTAAAACTAAAAATTACTAGACATCCTTACCCTTATAAATTGAGTTGCTTGACAAAAGTAATAAACACAGAGGTTAGAAAGCAATGTATTATTTCTTTTTGCTTGGTTTCTATGATGATGAAGTTTTATGTGATGTCATTCCTATGAATGCTTGTCATATATTGCTTGGTAGCCTTGGCAAATTGAGGCAACACTATCTTCTCCATTTGTATTTACTCCTTGCCATATAGTAGCTTTAGTTTGGATTTAAGTAAGCGCAATTATTATTATTATTATTATTATTATTATTATTATTATTATTATTATTATTCGGTAAAATGACTATATAATTAATTTTCGGTAAAATGATCATGTTAAAATAATTTTAAATTTGTGTTCGGTAAAAAGACTATATAATTAATCCAAATTATTTTTAAAGATTTTATTTCGATATTTAAATTTGAAAATAATTGAAAAATACTTTTAGAATTAGGATGGTAATTTTATATTATTTTTATTGGTTTACGATAATTTTAATACACGTTCTATTCATTTTAAAACTTAGATATATGTATTAATTAAAAATATTTATCAATATACATCGTAAATACTAAAAAACTATTAAAATGAAATAAGATTACCAAATAAAATAAACATGCAATGAAGGCTAAAAAATAGAATTACATTATGTAATTTCTGTTATTACCGATAGGTTCTTTAAGTATATTATAACGACAATATTTCTTCTGCCAACTAAATATAATCTCATATTTGAATCGTTAATTCGCCGGAAATGTAAACAACAACGCATTCATGTTCTGTGATAATAAATAAACCATCAACTAAGAGGTCAAAAGTGATTCGATTGAAATCATCTAAATTAGACTTTATCGATGAAATATGAAAAAAATATATATAAGTAAAACAATTAAAAACATATTATTTACATTACAAATATAATACCTTAGCTTTTAAACATTATAATTTTAGAAAGGGCATTGATATTTAATTAATATTGTAATTTAATTTGGTAAATTGTAATTTTAGAAAAGTCGTTGATTAATTATTTCACTTAATAAAGTAGTTGATTTTTGAGGCTTATAAAGGTGTAATGTCTACCCAAATGGAAACAGAGTTGATGGGCCAAAAGAAGACATCAGTTGATTTCCTTTCTTGCTTTAACACACTCTGCCGCCCAGTCCAAAAAAAAGTCTAGAAGTGTCTCCTTATCCTTATCATAAACAGTTAAATCTTGTTGAACATCATTCCGTCTATCTATACCTAATACTAAAACAAACATCACTTACCGGCACGTGTCGTGCTCTCAAAGATTTTTTTCCCGCCTAAAATCCTACCCCACTTATCAATCAATTCTTTATCAAAATTGTTGTCTAGTTATCTTTGCTTTGACCAATTAGTTGTGCTTTGACCAATTAACTCTGCTTTGACCAATTAACTCTGCTCAGAAAATTATTTTCGAAAGAATTGTCTATGTTATTATTATACATGTCATATTATTTTAAATATTTCATATTTTTGTATCTTTGACCAAACGTATCTTTGAGAGAATTGCTGCCATGATTTACCATAATTTATAGTATTTTAAATATTGCATATTTTTGTAGTATTCTTTTTGTACTGAATATTTTTGTATTGAATATTTTTGTACAATGAGTTAAAATTGTGTATATTATTATTGTAAATGTAATGTTACTGCTTTGACCAAACGTATTTTCAAAAGAATTGCTGCCATAAATTATCTTAATTTATATTATTTTAAAATATGTATATTTTTGTAGTAATCTTTTTGTAGTGAATATTTTTTAGAAGCTACTTTGACCAAACGTATATTCAAGAGAATTGTTGTCATAATTTACCTCAATTAATATTATTTTAAATATTGCATATTTTTTGTATTAATCTTCTTTTTGTACAAGATATTTTTGTACTGAATTTTTTGTACAAGAAGTCAACATAGTCTATATTATTATTATACATGCCATGTTCCTGCTTTGACCAGTTGTATCTTCCTTTTGAATTGCTGCTATAGTTTTGTTACTATCATATAATTTAAATTTACGGTCATATATACCTCAATTATTGATTTGCATTAAAATGTTATTTTGCTCTTTATTCTTGACTCAATACAAAAGGTGGCTAATATACATCATAATAATGATTGCAAATTGATAACTGAACTTTTACTCAACCATGGAGAAACAATATAATTTTATTAAAGAAGTAACAAAACATACCAGTATGTGGGTGTTAAAGGTTAGGGTTGTTTACCTTTGGAAGAATAGTATAAACAATGCAAATGAACAAACTATGTATATGATACTCCGGGATGAAAAGGTACGTTCTAATATGAATCAATATGATTTACATAAATTTAATAATCTTTAATATTTTGCAGAATGACAAGATCAAGGCAACCATACCAAAATCCGTGTATAAGGATCTAGCTCACAAGGTTAAAGAGGAAAATATGTACCAAATTTCATCCCGATGATGTCGATTACAAAACAACAACACATACACATAAATTGATTTTTATTCAAAAAAACTATAATTCAAGAGTGTGAAAATGTTGACATTTCACCGCTTCGTTTCGACTTTGTTCCTTTCAGTACAATAATAAATCATAAATATAATTCTATTGTATCGGTAGGTTTGTGAGATACTATGTAATAATAAATTAGACAAATTAAATTCACAAGTGCATTTTAATTATTAGTCACTCTAAACAATTTTGCAGACGCTATTGGTGAAGTCATAAGCTATTATGATGTAGACATGGTATCCATAAAAAAGTGCACCATTGAGGTTATTGACACAGAGTAAAACGTTTTTGTTTATTTTATACAGAATATATTTTATTATTTTTATTTGTTATATAAAATATGATCTAAACTTAATAATTATTATGTTTTTGTACAGGAATAATCAAATATGTAAATTGTGGGAAAATTATGCCAAAAAAGTTTATGAATATATCAACTTTTTCTTCATTACGAGGTTTGCTAAAGTTAAATTATTTCAAGGTATATATTATTTAAAAGGCACTATACGTATGAATATGTTATCTTATATTAATATAGCCCTATGATACAAGTACTTACTAATCACCTCTAATTTATTTACTTTGATTATCATTGACAGAAACAACAAGCTTAACGAACATCATATATCAGAGTCGAATCTACGTCAACCCAGATATTCCAGAATGTCAAGAATTCAAGAATAGGTATCATACATTGCATTTATTTAATGGTGTTTTGTTAATTTAGGTAACTTAGTTTAAACCATGACAAATATTATGTATTTTATTAAAACTTATAAAATAATTTTGTCAGAAAAAAATATTAATTACATATGCGTAAATCACTACTAATACCCGTACGATTTTGATTGAGCAAATTAAAAGACAATAAACTTGAAAGGTAATAATCTAAATAGGTCAAAGAAGATGCATACCTGGAGCTTACGAGACTGCTATAACCTGGAATTAGATATAATAAAAAAGATTCTAATACTAATAATATTACAAACCGAATTACATAATGTTAGAACTATCAAATTACATAGTTCCTATAACTATAAGCCATAAATAAATTATGATTGTAGTCATCTCTATATTATCTGCAAAAAAAAAAGGATTTATCATTAGTTAAAGAATACTATATTTTACCATGTGATCAAGTAAATGTAATGTTTTTAGTCTTAGTAAAAATCTACTATAATTTTAAAATTATGATTATGGCTATTCTCTTTTTCATTAATAATCTTTACATATTGAATGAAACAAGCAAACGGGAGCGGTGTTTCAAAACTGACTGAATCAGCTTCATAAGTGAATGTCTCCTGAACATTCATTTTTAAATGCATACACTATTGTCTATTTACCTCACATCTCAAAACTGACTGAGGTAAAATTGCAATTTTCTAAACATATTATAATATGAGCAAAGAAAATAGAGCTTAACATGCAAGTGTCAAATCTAATTTTATAATTCAGAACACTTTGCAGGAAACTCGTTTTGTTACTATAGGGACAATAGATTCTATTGAACCTAATCAAGACTGGTATTACAAGGCATGTAATACATGCAATGAAGCAGTTCATAAGACAAATGGAGTTAATTTATTTTGCAATGAATGCGATTTTTAACACAATAATAATTTCTAAGGAAGATACAAAATGTTTGTTCAGGTTTCAGACTTGATGAATGGCAATGTAACATTTGTTCTCTTTGACTCGATAATTAGGAAGGAAATTGATATTACAGCAAAAGAAGTCAGAGATCAACAAGAAAGGGTACAAAAGCATACATTTCAAATATTTACATTTTACATGTCAGTCGCCTAATGTATTACTAACTGTAGGTTGGAGACATTGACTCAATTCCAAAAGAACTTGCATACTTGTTAAACAAGAATATCTTTTTATATTCAAGGTCAAAAAGACTTTTAACCTTGACATGAAAAGCAAGGCTTATGCAATTACAAAACTAAGTAAGGATGCAAACATGATTGTCAAGTTCAAATTAAAATACAAATAGGTAAAAATGTTACATAACATAGAATACAATTATGACAATAATTGTGCATCACTTAAAATCTAATTTCTATATGTATCAGGTTCAAGATGGTGAGGTGGAATCCACTACTCAAAACACCTTTAGTGAAAATGACAAAGAAAAGGTACATTTGAACGTAATTTAACATTGTTTGATTAAATAATGAATTGTGTTCTTATGTTAAAAAAAATGTATCAATTGCTATTAACGTGTGACATTTTAGAACAACTTGTCTGTTATGGATGATAGCATTAAGAGACCATTAGAGGGAGATGCAAATGATGGTGAAGTGTCTATTACAAAGAAGATAGCTGAAACAGCCCAAACCAACGTAAATAGTATAATATTACTATCTACATAGCATAGCGGAAGACTTATAAAAGCCTGGGCTGAATCCGACCTGTGGCTCGATAACCACAGCAATCCAATATCAGAGTAATTGAAAACTTTACATAACTGCGACACTAATAATTACAGACCATTTATAGGCTAAGTTATACATTACCAATTATCTAAATTCTTTTAATTTTACAACATATGATTTGTCAAAATATCAATATAAGTTTACTTTCCAAAACGATGTCCTCGCTTTCGCAGCACATAACACATAAAGGAGCAGCACATCCATCCGCATTACAATTGACAACCTGAAACTGGATCTATCCCCCGTAAGGGATAGGCCCCATCAAAGACTGTCAACAATCGAATTGTTGAGTAATCCAACAAATTACTACATTTAGATAGAAGTCATTAATAAACATTTCCAGTTTAATCTTTTGCTCACTTGGTAACTTCTTATAATACATTAATTTATCAAAACTCAAACTCTTTTAAAAGACTATTTGGTATAAACATAAATACGGCTAAGAACCTTTAGTTCAAAGCGAATCAAAATACGGCTATTACTTAACAAGTAAATAGCGAAATAATACGGCAAATGAAACAATATGATTTCATTTGTGAAACAAACAAAACTTTGTATACCAAACGTATTTATTCAAAATTCATGTTAAAATAATATTATAACAGCACATTAAAACGTGGGAATATATGGACCGTCAGGAAGTAGGCTTGATCTAAATCCTGAGAATACGGGTGATCGTCATCACCGAAATACGGTTCTTGCAAGAACAAAACGGGATCGGGCGCTCGAGACCGATCCGAATAACCATTACCTATTATCAAGCTATAGGATTTCATAATAATCCGGATATAAATATCCGTTGCCAATTCCCAAAAACGGACATTTTTCAATGTCGAACATTTTATTATAAAACAAAACAATTCAGTTGATTTTCTTTAAAGTCAACAATCATCATTTTAAATACCAATCAATTAGGGCAGAATAATAACCCTAAATTAATCTCAAATACCCAATAATTAACCTTAAACATTCAATTGATTTCATAGTTTCTAATTCCACTTATAAATATTCCATTTTAGTACCATATTAGGACATCTGTTAGTATTTTAGTCATAACTTTCAAGTGTCTACGCGACCCTGACTCAGAGATCTACAATTCTTATTAAGACACTAAAACCCATAAACAATAAGAGCTACCCCGAAAATGGCAAAACAGAAAACTGATGACTGATTTTCGTGACAGCCTGTACCATTTCACTATTTTGAACATAACTCTCTCATATGAACTCGTATAGAGGCGATTTAACTGTCTATGCGACCACGACTCGAAGCTCTACAATTCTCATGAAGACACCAGAATCAAGAAACGACTCTAACTATCCCAAAAACAGTTAAACATAACTGGACAGAAACTTGCTTAATCACCAGCACTTTTCTTTCAACCATGAACATGAATCAACAACAATTTAATACCTAAAACTACTCTAAAACATTCAATTGTGCTTAAATAGATTAGTTTGTGAATTACCTTTGAGCAAGATTAATCCACACAAAATTTCAGAAATCAAAATCAAGATCCACTTTAGCTAGAAATCCTTCAATGGCTACCACAAAATGTCACCTTCTTGATACTACAATTATTCCATCAAAAGACCTTCTTAAAACTTCTAAAAACCTAGCACACAACAATTTAAAAGTCAATTTAAGGTCCTATTGACCATTAAAGAAACATGCAATTAAATACAAGAACACATAGAAAAGACTTACTTCTAAGCCCAAAAAAAGATGGGGATGGTGATGGTTAGATGGGTCCTCCTTCTTCTACAAAAGCTACAATCATCAAAACACTTAAATTAGATTCTAGCTTCACAAATTTGAGTGTAAACTTTCTGAAATTGAGATTAGGGTTTTTCAATTAAAAACTTTTACTTACATATACTTACACCAATACTTTAAGAAGATGAAGGTTGATAAAATTTCAGATTTTTGTTCTTCCTTTTGAAGAGATGAAGATAGAGTTCAGCTTTGTTTTCTTCAGAGACTATGAAGAAGATGATAGTGGTGTGAAGGAAAGAGTAGTAAAAATACTCTTATAGATATATAGCTTAGGTAGAGGTTCAGTGAGTAAAATTGAGAGGTGTGAGTCATAAGCCATATGGCCATACGTGGGTATTTCATTCCTACTCATACTTATCACAGTATGAGGTGGATAGTATATCTATAATTTTCGTCGTATAATTTATTTTTTCCCAAAAAAAAAATAATAAAACTGATATCTAAAATTCGTAGTAAAATTTTACTTAAAAAAAAATGACAAACTCATTTTACCTTTTAAAATAATAATTTTTAACGAAGACGTTTTTATAACTGTTTCAATAGCAACAACTAAGGATCAGATAATTAGAAGTTTAATAGCACTTTTTAATAAAATAAACAATCTAAAGTAGTTTATTATTCTCACCATTTTGGTTTGTGTGATTAAGTTTTGTCACGAAACTGCACGAACATGCTGTGCGTTTATTTTGGGGGGTTTTTCCTACAATAATACGAACTTTTAATTAACCGTGAATAATACAAAATGCACGATTTTCATTTGGAAAAGTTACCGTGAATAATACAACTTTTTGTTAATTTTCCTACAATAATACGAACTTTTAATTAACCATGAAGAATATCAACTTTTGGGGGGTTTTTCCCTAGAATAATACCAATTTTAGTTTATTAACTAATTTACAAAAAAAAGTTGTCATATAATCACATCATATAGTTTAATTTTTAACATATTAGGTATATTGTAGGAAAACACCCCCATAAGTTGTTATTATTCACGGTTAATCAAAAGTTGGTATTATTGTACGGAAATAAGCAAAAGGTTGTATTATTACTGGTAATTTTTCCTTTTCATTTTGCAAATGTTTATCATTATTAATCTATTATCATTATATAATTACATATTATTAATTATATGTTACATTTAAAAATATTTATCTCTGATGCTTTTGTATTGTATATTATTATTGTTATTATTATTATAAATAAAAATAATATTATCTGGCCATTACAATAACTTTGAAACTCTCTTAAATCATCTTTATATCTCTCCATATTTAATCCGTTATTTATTTTTAATATATACAAAAATAATTAATTATAAAAATAGCATGACGATAAATTGAATTGACAAAGAATTTAAAAAATGTATCTTCCAAAGTAAAGCTTTTAAACATCTATGTATTTTTTAACTTCTTGCCTTTATTTTATACAAAACTAGCTCAAGTTTAAAATTTGTTAGGAGAATTGAGAAGTTAAGTTCAAATGTGACTAAAAAAAGTTGACAATCAATTAATTAGAAAACAAATTTTACTATCTTGGTGAATAATAAAAAATTAATCGTTTAGACTTAAATATTTATAATTTTCACAACAAATTATGTGACAAATCAAAGCACAACCTTTGCTCGCACAATAACTTTTGTACTTGAATATTTTCAATTCAGGAATATCTATAGAAAATTCTAAATTTGGTTAATAAAGGTATGTTTTTTTTCTTTTTTATCCTAAGACTTTTGTATGTATACACAATTTATGAATGTAATAACATTCAAGAATCCATGTGGTGAGACTTATACATATAATATTAATATATTTACACTGTTCAAGCCTAAAAATAACAAAATAAACCAAACAATTAAAATATTTAGCATATAAACCTTGACCAAATATGGTTATCAATATTGTTTAGCAAAAAATCAAACTACAATTATGTGTTTGCTATTGGCTGCCATAAAATTTGCTTGTTGATGCTTGCTGGTTGTTCAACTGTATAATACTTGAACACTAACTAAAATCTATTGTTCAAGTGTCTAACATTTCACAAGACTTAAAAAGATACGATTGAGATTTGTATGGCATTAATGATCGAGAATGGTACCTCCAAATTTGAACCTAGAGAAGAGTATGTGGGATCAGGTGCTACCATTGCTACCTCACAGAGCTTTATCGCCTTATGTACATCTTTTAAGTGGCCCCATTTTGGCTGCCGGATAATACCTTGATTTCATTTTCATACAAAAGAGAATAAAATCTCAATCTTAATAATCAATCTTTGATGAAGCAGGACTTAAACGGCTACTAGTAAAATTCTTGGGACTCATTTAAGTACACAACTTAACACTTGCATAGCTGGTTGTTCAAGTGTCTGGCTACATCACACTAATCATTTGCACAACTTAACACTTACATAACTGATATTGAAGATTAGTTGAAAATTATTCATTTACTTCATATGGGTTGTTCTCTGATTTCTCTAGGGATTTGTGAATTTATTGAAATTTATTTATACTAAAAACTAGTTTACAAGTTACATGGAGTTTATTTCATGATTAGATTGAAAAATTTTAATTAATAAATTTCTCTGCAAAAAATATAAACATATAATTAGCATGTAAACTACACTAGATTGTGATTTGGAAGGTGATTAGAGAAAAAGTGTTAGTGGTGCTTGGTGGTAATTTTATCTAGATATTCATTAGACATTGTGACCTTTTCAATTATTAGATTTTAGAGTAGAAACTAGAAAGCAAATTCATCACTCATTAGTGATCTGTGAAATGTTTGATGTTATAGTATTGCTTCCATGTAGGTTATGGAGTGGTTGAAATTTGGATGATTTCATTTCATGCACAAGTCATGTAATTTGTATGGAAGTGAAAATAAACTCGTTTCAAACTAGTCTTGAAAGGGTACTTTTTGAGGGTATTATAAAGGGTACATAATCTGTATTGTAATTTATGTGCAAATGTAAAATTGCATACAATGTTTGCTATCAAGGGTGATTGGAAACAACCTATTTGTTATCACTAACAAGAGTATAACTAACAAGTGTAAGATTACGTACTGCTTGCCTCATATGTGTAGTAGAATTTTTTTGCATAATATTAACTGTATATGGTTATTATTAGGATGTCTCAACATATAGATAAGTGTTGGATAATTAAACCCAGAAACACTGAAGCTTATATTAAAGGCATTTATGATTTTATAGAATATGCAAAGAAAGGATTACAAAATGGAAAGATTATATGCCCATGTAACAAGTGTCAAGTTGATAGAAAGAAACTTCTTCCATTAGAAGACGTTGAGAGACACATTTTGTTTAAAGGCTTTTATAAGGAATACAAGGAGTGGATTTTTCATGGACCTCTAAGTGTCGCTGAAAATTTTTGCAATCAAAATAGGGATTCCGTTTGAAGTTTCTAATGATTCAGAAGTTAAAGCTCAGGATGATATATCGGGGTTACTTCGAGATGCTTTAGGGGTAAATATTTCTAGTGTTCCTGAGTTTGTTAGCGAACATGACGATGATAGTAGAGCCAATGAAGCAAATTATGAGTCTAATGATCAAATTGATTTTGATGAACACTTTTCTCAAGAGCCCAATGTTGACTCTTCCTTTGAAGAGGTTAAATATAATAGGCTACGAGAATCTTCAACAGAACCTCTTTATGAGGTTGCACTTCCTTTTCAAAGTTATCATTCATATTGCATCTTTTTCATATTAAGTGCATGTTTAAGTGACCTAATAAATCCTTCTCAATGTTGATCAATCTTTTACTTGATGCATTTCCTCAAATAAAAAGTTTCCCTTCCTCGTATTATCAAGCAAAGAAGTTGATCATGGATTTGGGTTTAGGATATGAAAAGATCCATGCTTGTCCCAACAATTGCACATTATATTGGGGTGAGATGGCAGAGAAAGATTGTTGCCCTAAATGTTCCAATTCAAGATGGAAGAGTGAGAATGATAAGGGTAAAGTTCCGGTAAAGGTGATGAGATATTTTCAATTAATTCCTAGATTAAAAAGGATGTATATGTCATCTAAGATTTCGAAAGGCATGAGGTGGCACGATGAATGTAGAATTAATGATGGAAATCTTAGAAATCCAGCGGATGCGCTAGCATGGAAGAATTTTGATACCTTATACTGTGATACCCTAGATTTAGCTTGAAAAAATATTGATAGACTACTCATATCAACAACATGCATCTTCTTTTCATGGGAGCCCATTTGCTAAGAACTCTATAGTTAATCGTACTTGGTGGGGAGCAATTATAGGATGGGTAACCTCCTGGAAATTTTTTTGGGTGCGCACGAGTGAGGCCAAAGTGCGCTAGAAAGACTTATGTTGGTCTGTGGGGCTAGTCTACAGTCTCCATGAGTAGTCACTGGTGGTTCGTTGTGTCGGGGTGTTTGGTATCAGAGCAACCTTGCGACCGTGGCTGATTGTGTGTTCAATGCACCTAGCAGGGGAAAAGATCCTGAAACTTTGGTCCAACGAGGACGTTGTATTCTTAAGTGGGGGTGAGTGTGATACCCCAGACTTAGCTTGAAAAAGGATTGATAGACTACTCATATCAACAAGATGCATCTTCTTTTCATGGGAGCCCATTTGCTAAGAAATCCACAGTTAAGCGTGCTTGGTGGGGAGCAATTTTAGGATGGATGACCTCCTGGGAAGTTTTCCCAAGTGCGCACGAGTGAGGCCAAAGTGCGCTGGAAAGACTTGTGTTGGTCTGTGGGGCTAGTCTATAGTCTCCATGAGTAGTCACCGGTGGTCCGTTGGGTCGGGGTGTTACATATACCCAGATTTTGCCAAAGATGTTCGTAGCGTTAGACTTGGTCTTGCTAGTGATGGGTTCAATCCTTATCATCTCATGAACACGACATATAGTACATGGCCCATAGTTTTGATTCCTTATAATTTTCCCTCGTGGCTTTGTATGGAGCCATCTTCATTTATTCTTTCAATTATCATTTCGGGGATAGAAGGACCAGGGAATGACATTGATATTTACATGTCTCCTTTGATACATGAGATGAAATTGTTGTGGAAAGGTGTTAATGCATTTGATTCTTACACTGGTGAAAAATTTAAACTTCAAGCAGCTTTAATGTGGACAATTAATGACTTTCCAGCATATGTCATGTTATCAGCATGGAGTACAAAGGGTTATAAAGCTTGCCCAGATTGTAATTACTCAACTCCATCAATACGGGTTGGGTAAAGGACATGTTACGTGGGGCATCGCAAATGGTTACCAAGTGATCATCCATTTAAATTTCAAGCGAATTTGTTTGTTGGGAGTAAAGAACATGAAAATGCCCTTTCGCCTTTAAGTGGTTCAGATGTCTTAAGAGAGAAACTAAAATTAAAGCATAAACATGGTAAAATCGAAAATTCAACAAGAAAACGGAATCGGCAATCCATGGGTGATAATGATGTGAATGATACCGATATTCTTTGGACTAAGAAGAGTATATTTTTCGACCTTCCTTATTGGGAGCATAATACTCCTCGTCATAATTTAGATGTAATGCATATAGAGAGAAAAATGTGTGTGATAATGTACTTGGAAACCAGAACCTATTTCATTCTATTTCGCGTGAGCCAA
Organism: Amaranthus cruentus; assembly: GCA_019425755.1. Taxonomy (NCBI): domain Eukaryota; kingdom Viridiplantae; phylum Streptophyta; class Magnoliopsida; order Caryophyllales; family Amaranthaceae; genus Amaranthus; species Amaranthus cruentus. The sequence goes on along the minus strand of CM033457.1, from coordinate 333,848 downwards.
GTTTGACAAATTCTCAAATTCACAGGTAAAGCTTCCTTTGTAGTTTGTCGTTTCATAGTTTATAACATCTTTATGTTTTTTTTTCCTTTTTTCAATTTTGATTCTTCCATTTCGTTTTTACTAGTTTTGTCTCTGTATTTCTAGGTATGGTGTTCAATGAAGGTTAACCCTAATCTGCTATTCTTGAAGAAATTTACTTTATTAGGGCTAATTTGGATGTGAGTTAGTCTATATGCTTTTGTACTTTGTAAAATCATTTGTTTATTACTAGTTTTAGTGGGAATTACCCTAATACTCATACCCTCACTACAAAAAAAACGCAAACTTGCGACTAAAATCACCGACTACCCTGTTTTAGTCGGAAAATTCCGACTAGTTTACCGACTACCATGCTGTAGTCGGAATTTCCGACTAATTTCCTACTGACTTCATCTGGTAGAAAAATTCCGACTGAATTGTGACAAATAAGATAGTCGCAATCTTTCCGACTGAAGTGCGACTACAATATTAGTTGGAAGTTAGTCGGTGACTTTGGCAGAATTTTCCGACTACCACACATGTCGGACATTAGTCGGAAGATATCTGAATTTTTCTATAAATATACCCCCCTCCGTAATCCTAAATTTCTTTCTACATTTCACTCTACTCTCTACTTTATTATTTTAAATAATCTTATAATTTTAATTTCTTACTTTATTATCTCTAAATAATCTTATAATTTAAATTAACATTACTTCTTACTTCAAAAAAAAAAGATACATTATTTCTCCCATTCCACAAGGATTCTCGCCAGCAATATTACAAAGGTGTTATTTTAGTTAGATTTTGCTTACTTTAATTTTATTATATTATTTATATTTTAATAGTGTGCCTTTTATCATATGTTATATTTAATTAAAAAAAAATTAATGAGCTTTTTGTGGCCATTTTTTTTTGTAATAATTATGAGTACTTACCCGAAATTGTTGTTATTCTCTTGTATATATGGTGGCGTTGTGACAAAAACAATTAAAATATGTTCTTGAATTTTGATGAAATAAAGCATTGTTTTGCAAATAAAATTTACAATGCTCAATTTAATCAAATTTGGAGAACTTATTTATCGTTTTTACCACATTTTCATCAGATATACAAGAAAAAAAATATATTTCAATCGAGTATTTATTATTTTTACGAAAAAAAGTTCATTTAAATTTTTTATATACCGACCGGTTTCCGACCAACTGGTGGTCGCTATTTGGTCGGAAATGTTCTTGATTTTGTCTATAAATACCCTCCCTCAACATAACTTTTCCTTACATTTTCTACAACTTCCTACAATTTCTCTTTATTTTTTCTCTCCTTTATTCTCTCCAAATAATTTAGGTATGATATTAGCATAATTTTGGTTACTTTAAACAAGTACCTCATTGCATTGTTTTTCACTTTGTCCCGCTCTTCTTCACACTCATACTTGAGTTTCTTCAATCATGTGTGAGTGTGGGATGAGCGGGACAAATTGAAAAACATAAATTTAACGGTTTCATTTTTGGTTAATTTAAACAAGTACCTGCTTGCGTTGTTTCACATTGTCCCTCTCCCCCTCACACTCATACTTGAGTTTCCTCAATCAAGTGTGAGTGTGGGAAGAGAGGGACAAGTTGAAAAACATAAATTTAACGGTTCCATTTTTTGTAAAAAAATTTTTAATGAGCTTTTTTTTGGTGCCATTTTGTAGTAATAATTATGAGTACTTAACCGAAATAGTTGTTTTTCTTACTTATTCTCTTGTATGCTTACTATAAAAATGTGTTAGAAACATTAAATTATGTTCCTTAAATTTGAGAAAATTCAGCATCGTATTATTTTACTTATATTTGCTACTGAAAAAGAATAATTTTCGATTTGCAGTTCGTTGGTTTTCCCCGATAGTGGTAATTACGGCCTATTGCATTTTCTAAGGCTGTAAATTGCACTATTGGGGAACCAACGAGCTGCAATGGAAAAAGTGTTCTTAGTAGATTCATAATAAGTAAAATTTACGATGCTGAATTTCCTCAGGTTTCAGAAACATATATTTAACGTTTTCAATTTTTTATAGTACATACGAGGAAATAATTAAAAAAAAACCACTATTTCAACTTAGTACTTATAATTTTTACCCCAAAATGGCCCGAAACAAAGCTCATTAAATTTATTTTTTTGTAAATTTAACGACTAGATTGCGACTATAGTTCAGTCGCAGATTGGTCGGAGTTTGAAATTCAAAAACAGCCAACAGGGATTCTGACAAGCATTTATTCCATACAGCTGTTGTCCCTTTACCGACCATTTTCCGACCAATATTCAGTCGCAGGGTGGTTGGTATTTTGAAATTCAAAAGTTGGTCAAAAAGGTCCTGATAGGCATTTATTGCCTAAATGTACCGACTATCCTCCGACTACTAATTGGTGCTGATTTAGTGAATTAAAGATAGGTAGTCGAAATAGAGATTCTTTAATGGACACAATTTTTCACGTGCCGACACTATACCGACCAAATGTTTGTCGCAAGTTGGTCGGTAGGTAGTCGAAATTTTTATCCATTGCTAATAGACGTGAAATTTGTTGTTTTTGCAGAGCAATGGACTTACGAAGTGAAAGAAGTTGGATGTACAACCGAAGTTGTAAAGGACTTTATAATATGAGATATTTAGAAGGGGTCGAAGAATTTATACAATTTGCAAAGAAAAAAAATTCAGATGAAGTTAGATGTTCGTGTAAACGGTGTGGTAATCGTAGATTGTGGGCTCCAAATGTCGTTAGAGATCATCTGTTAAAGAAGGGGTTTGTGGAAAACTACTACGATTGGTACCTGCACAAATGTTCTGACGGTGCACCAATTTGTAATGAGTCGGCTCCGGTTGAGCCACGGAAACAGTTCAAAACCCGTTTGCATGAAATGGTGTCGATCGACAAATACTTTCGGATAACATCATCTTTTCCTGCAGTCGATGATGACGTCGCAAATGTACCATACTCGCCCGTACATATTGATGAAGATCTGAACCCCTAATCAAGACAATTCTTTGATATGTTAAGAGCCACCAACTTACCTCTGTACCCTGGTTGTGAAACGCATACTCAGATGTCGGTCATTAGAAGGATGTCTAGCCTGAAGACGGACTTTCGTATTCGGGGAGAGCTCATGATGAATTATGTCAATTCATTATTGAATTGTTGCAAAGATAATTGGATGACAACAAGTTTTCTACCACGAAGAAGCAAATTTCCTCTTGGATTGCTAGGTAGAAGATTGATTGTTGTGTCATGGGTGTATGTTTTATTGGGGCCCCATTGAGTATGACCCCAATGTGTATTGGGGTTTTCCCTGAATGGATATCGAGATAACACGAGCGGTTCCACTACTTTCCCATTGGCCCTAGGCTAAGCGGTTGAATGCTTCTACGCATTTCCCGCCCACTGAGGTGGCATGCGAACATCGTTGAAGATGGAGAGATGTGTAACCCCTGGGCGGTGAGGCGGTTGACTTTCAACGCGACCCTCCGGGTTTTCCGGGAGACAAGAAATGTGAGGCGGGGTTATTATGCGGATGGTTTCAACTCATTTTGGGGCTTTCGGCCCAGCGGTATTCATCTTGGCCGTGTCCAAAGCCGTTTATTTAAGACACGGCTTATGATGTCAGGGTGGAATACATTTGGCGTGCACACTTGTCCATACTGCATGGATGAGTCCAAAGCCGTTTATTTAAGACACGGCAGAAAAGTGAGTTCGTTTGAATCACATTTGGCGTGCACACTTGTCCATACTGCATGGATAGTAGGCACCCCCCTCCCGGCAGGTGAGTTTCAAGTGGTAAGGCTTGGAAGATGTTAGGCGGAGCATACGCGGGAAATGAGCTTTACGGGTTGGATTGTTTAAGGTTTTTCAGGGTATTTGAAGGCGATCGGTGAGGTACAACTGAGGTCATAAATATTGTGTTGGATGGAAGAAGAGAAGTATTTTTTGGGATTTGTCGTACTGGAGCACAAACATGATCCGTCACAACCTTGATGTGATGCACATTGAGAAGAACTTCTTTGATAACATTTTCAACACAATAATGTGTGTGGCGGAAAAAACTAAGGATCATCTCAAGGCACGTCAAGATTTAAAGCCACTGGGATCCGATCGAATTGCACCCATTGGTTTACCATCCCCGAGGCATCATGGAACACTAAAGCGAGAACAAATGCTTGTCCTTAGAGTGGCTTAAAACTCAAAAGATTTCGATGGGTATGTTTCAAATTAACCCGGGAATATCGCTGGCTAAACATCGGAAAATTGGATGAAGAGTCATTAATTGTCAGTGTGTTCATGCCGACTAATTCCAATAGCATTTTGAGTTCCCGGCCAAAGTAAAAGGAAGCCCTTGAGATTAGTCGTCTTTAGAAGTTTTACTTCTCAGAAGATTTACCCTGATATGTGGAGGTTGCGAGGGAAAAGCATAAATGCTCTGTAAATTAGAGACTATATTTCCCAACATTCTTGATTCATAGAACTTTTTACTGTTTGGCTAGCTTACGGCCGAATTGTTTGGGGCATAAAATAGGTGGATGTATCCCTTTGTTAGGTAGTTACTAATTACATGTCTAAACTAAGTATTATTTCATTTTCTGGTCACTTTTTACATGTCTTACTTAATAATTACTACTTGGTTTAAATTACAGGTATATTCGACATTTAAAGCTCAATGTCAAAAACAAGGCTTTGAGGCCCTCAGAAAACATATATTTTTCGGAAGAAGCATCATACTTTGTCTCGCATTACTTTGGGCGGAATTCGATCGAGTTAGAGATCTTCCTAAAGCGATTGCGGATGCTTTAATAAGCGTGAGTGGTGTTTTGTCCATATTCACACCCAATCAAAATTTCCTGGGCCTAAGGCTCTTATGATGGATAAAGCGGATCTAAAATTGCTCGGACTTATGTTCGCGAAATTTTTCAGGTGAATCAATTTTATGATCAATTGTAAACTTAATCACAAAGTACGAACCCAATCTAAATCTTGAGCAAGTTGACCATGTGGTCCAAAACTATTTGCCGGGTTAAAAGCAGTTGAAGTACCGTTTACCATCGTAATTTATTGTGTTAATAGTATTCGGATTAACATTGAATTATTGATTTTTATATGCGGTCAGGCCGGGGTTTCGCGGTTGGATAATCCGATATTCAAAGGACCTGCCCAGGGACCTTTCGGGAAACCGCGTCGCTATGATGAAATCGAGACAATGGTGTGTGAAATCGATAAGCGATCCGGATGAAACCGACTTTTATGGTAAGTTAGAGACATTATTGACCTCGAGTTCGAGCACTTCCCAAATTTAAAAGGGTCACTCGTTAAATTCAATGGTTTGATAACCACCCAGTCACCTGAATGCGAGAATCCATCCGGCGTTCGGCGGTTGGCGTTCTATTGGTCGATCCTATAGAAATCGATCCTTTTGTGCTTAGTCATGCTTCCCAGTTTATTATTTACCTTATCCGGTTGGCAAAACATGAAAGATTGGCGAATTCTTTGCAAAGTCGGAAACAAAACCAATTGAGGGGGACCGCTTTCCAAGCAGAAAAGAAATCCACGGTTTTGTATATTTTAATCTCGTATTTACAATTTTAATAATACATAATAATAATAATATATAATAATAATAATTATTATTATAATAATTATAATAATAATAATAATAATAATAATAATAATAATAATAATAATACATATCAGAACACAAATAAACAAGGGCGCGAAATTTTTTTTTATTTGAAATTCCATACCCAATCACTATCCTCATGGTATTTAGTGAATTTTGAATTAAAACTTTCCAAAGAAGTTTCTCATTGTAGAAGCATAAGGAAGTAAAAACACTTTTCAAGATACCCTTACCCCTAGCTACTGTCATTTAGTCGCAGTCATAATAAACGATTATTTTCACCAGAAGCCATTTCACAAACCCTAACACTCACCGACTAACTAGCGACTGTCATTTAGTCGCAGGTTAGTCGGAAACTAAGTGATATAAAAACCAACATTTCACCAGAAAACGCAAATTTTAATTTCTCTCATTCCCATTTCCTTCTCGTTTCTTTCTTTCTCTCATTCCTACTACAATCCTACTACATTTCTCTTGCATCCTCATCTCCAACGTGTTTTAGGGTGATACTCCGACTACTGCATTCCAACTATACTCCGACTATAAAGGTTAGTCTTCCTTTTATGTTTTTTTTTTTTTTAAATTTCGATTAAATACTTGTTTTTTTAATGTTTTATTTTCGAACATTTCGAATATTTCAAGTTCATTTTTCAAGTTTATGGTTTGATTATGAACATGATTTTTCATGTTTATTTTGGTTTGATTTTCGATTATTTGACATAACTTTTTTTTTGTTTAATAATCTTGCATGAAATTAGGGTTTATTGCATGTAATTTCTAATATTTTTTACGTATTATTTTCGACATTTTCTTGTTTTTTTAGGGTTTGATTTTCGAACATTTCGAATATTTCAAGTTCATTTTTCAACTTTATGGTTTGATTATGAACATGATTTTTCAAGTTTATTTTGGTTTGATTTTCGAATATTTCACATGATTTTTTTTGTTTAATAATCTTGTATGAAATTAGGGTTTATTGCATGTAATTTCTAATATTTTGTTATGTATTATTTTCGACATTTAGTTGTTTTTGTACATGTAATTTCGACATTTTTCTTGTTTAGTTTATTATTAGTTTAGTTTTGCTAGTTTAGTTTATTATTTTTTTTTCATGTATTTTTTGACATGTATTTTTCGAAATATATTAGCTTAGTTTTGTTTGGTTTTGATTATTTTTTGTAATGAAAATTTTTTTATAATTATTTTTTTACATGTATTATTTTTTTACATGTAATTTCGAAATATATGTAATGCATGAACATGTTATTTTTATAATGCATTACATATATTTCGAAAATTTCGAAAATTTATGGTATGTTTAATTTATTTCGAAATATATATAATTTTGAAAATTTATGGTATGTTTAATATATATAATTTCGAAAAATTATCCTAAGTAATATTCGAAATGCATGAGGGTTTTTGGTGGGGTTGTTTGTGGTTATTGCTGGTTGTTTTTGGGGCGGTTATGGGCTGTTTTAGGGGCTGCTAGGTGGTTATTGCTTGTGGTTATTGCTGGTGATTCTTGTTAAAATTATTAGTTGTTAAATTTAGGTTATTAATTGTTAACATGGCTAAATTATTTTAACACGATGCCTAGAATGAGAAACAGTCAAGGACAACGGATTAACCCGCGAACCGGTCAACCGTATGACCCTGAATTGCGTCTGGTACAACATCGTACGCGTTCAGACCCTGAACCAACAACCACTCGACCTCAGCCTGATAAAGCTGAACCTCTTGCCCTAACGTATTCTCAACCTATTCCGGATTTTGAGGATCATTTTTTGAGGTCAAAGTTTAGGAGGATAGAGGGGGTCGTCACTCCCTCTCCGATGTCGTCGCGTGCTTCGCTACATCATGCTAGGACACTGGAGATTGACACAGCGCAGGGGCCGCCGCGCGATGATCCTGCCCCTGCGCCGCAACATGCACTACCACCCCTACCATGGATGCCTGATGGCATTGGGTACATATTATTATTTATTGCATTGTAATTATTATATGCACTACGTATACTAAGTATAACTTGCTTGTTTATGAAGGTTTCCCAGAGACGGTGGCAGCCAAATATCCACGTCCATCCGTAGGAACTTTGAGGCCTACCAAGATCCTAATGGATGGGCATGGAGGCACCTAAGTAGGCAAACGATCGATTTCTGTTGGACACGGTTTCAAGTAAGGATTTGTACCAAGGTTGTTAGGATCGAGATTCTACGTAGGATCGCTGAGGGGGTAGGATCGAAATCGATAGAATCGGATCATAGGATCGTGTGATCCTACAAATATGCATTAACATGCTTTCGATAACAAATTTTCAATTGTATTTGTTATTTTTGTATGATTTAAGGTTTAAATTAAAACTCTTTTGGCTTTATCTATTAAGTTTATTGAAAAAATACCTTTAATATCATTTTTAAAATGCGAATCATGAAAAACTTAAATTTTAGTCATATTAATATAATTGTTCAGATTTATACATATATGATACATATATGTACATAAGTAAAATCTAGATTATATGAATTTTTTTACGTTTGAAACTACCCTTGTAGGATCGGATCGTAAGATTGTAGGATCGTAGAATCGTGTTATGATCCTACCACTAAAATCTTGGAGCTATGTAGGATCGTACGATTCTACCAACATTAAGATCCTACCTACGATACGGATCGGTCGCCTAATTTTGGATCGTAGGATCGTAGAATCGGTTATCAGGATCGAGATTCTGATAACCATGATTTGTACTTCATTACTTATTTGATTGACTTACTTTGTTATACAAATACTGATTGATTGATCTTGTCGTTTTAGAAACAATGGGTTTGGGATCCTTCTATCACTTCGCGAGTGTACGCGGAGTGGGAGAAGAAAGTCAAGCTCAGGTACAAGGACATTATTCATCATCATAGGAAGCTCTATGAGGAAAATAATGAGTACAAGCCCAGCTGGGTCTCGAGGGAAAATAATGAGTACAAGCCCGGCGGCTCGGTATCTGCGCGCAGGATATTGCGCATATTAGTATAACCTTGAACTTGTCCTAATTTGATTTTTTAATTTATACACTTATAAATATTAATACATAAACATTTAATTGATAACCATGGTTGAAATTCATTTCAGGAATAAGAGCAACGTCGCACGCCGCTCTCTTATGAGTTGTTTCTACGCACTCATAAGGTGCGTACAAACGACGGGTTGCAATGGGTCAACGAAAAGTCCAAGTCCATAAGTGTAAGTTTAATCTCTTATCTATATAGATTATAAATTAGCATTTTTTGTTTATCATTGAATCATAGCTTAGTTAGTATTTTTGGTAGGTTAGATTTTGGTACATTAGCTGTTTTGGAATATTACTTAGGATATTTGATATTGTAATTTGAGAAAATGTTGGTTTGGTAGTTGTTTTGGTAGTAGATACAAATTATATCTATATTGGTTTCTATTTCAGGATTTATTTAAATTTTGGTTTAGTTAGTTTACAGAGGAAACTCTGCCGAAATATTTACAAAATATTTTGTTTCATTGTTTAGGACGAATACAAGCGCCTCTATGTCGAACTTCCTATTGATGCGCCTGATGAGAAGATTAACGACGCCTATTTTCAGGCCGTTAAAAATATCGATTCACAGGCGCCCAATAAGAAGAAGCCCTCTAAGAGTGTGTATGGGGTTGGTGACGCGGCGGCAGTTTATTACGCAGATGTTGCGACGCCGCAGTCCCAATATCAGGCCCCTCCTCCTCCTCCTCCTGAACAAATGGTGAACGACAGGCTCGATCATCTTCAGGAGTCTATTAACCGAGTTGAGACCCGCCTCAACGAGTACATTTCAAATGAGGAGCAGGCTTCACTCTTGGAGGAGCAACGACAATTGAGAGAAGAGGTCAACCATTTGCTCAACTTTGTGCGCACCCTTTTCCGCGAAAATCCTCCTCCGCCTCCCTCGACCAGCTGAGCCCCTTGTATTTTTGTTTTTATTGTTAATTTGTATGGATTAAACATTGGTTTGTATAATACATTTATCGACAATTTGTATACTTGTATATTTGTATTATTAATTTTTTTCGTGCCTTATTTTATTTTCTTTATTGCGTTTTTTGTTTCGTTTGATCGATAGTTTAGGTTATGGATAAAATAATAAAACTGGTCAAATGTGGTCATTGACCACATTTGACCAGTTTTATTATTTTAATAATAAATTTTTACCGACTAAATTTCCGATTATCATTTAGTAGGAATTTAGTCGGTACTCACCACAGTTACCGACCATCTTCCGACTAACAATGAGTCAGAAATTGTTCGGAATCCAACGCCACCAAAATTTTGTCGGCTTTTGGCTAAATTAAGGTTTGCCTTTTCCGACTACTTTCCTACCATTATTTAGTCGCAAAGTGGTCGGAATCTAACGCCGCCACATTTTGGTTAGCCTTTAGCTACACTAAGATTTGACTTTTCCGACTACTTTCCTACTAACATTTAGTCGGAGGTTGGTCGGCAGATGAAAATAATTTTTAATTATTAAAATTTCTGAAAAATCAATTAAAACCATTTTTTAGATCTACTGACTAATTACCTACTAAAAGCGTAGTCGGCATGTTGCGACTAACGGACAGTCGGTGCTCGGTCAGAAAATTGCGACTAAATTCCTACAACGCTTTCTAGTCGGAATTGCAACTAAACACCTACCAAGTGAATGTTAGTCGAAATTCCGACTGGTTTTCCGACTATTTTTATTTACCGACCATTCTGTGCCGACTAACTGAAGGTAGTCGTTGTTTAGTCGATATAGACGTATACCGACTAAATAGCGAATATTATGGTTAGTCGGAGATCTGCGTTTTTTTTTGTAGTGCCTTAAACTAACCCAATACTAGAAAATAAGTGTTTGACAATACTAGAAGATTAGAGGAAGGAAAGGTAGGGTAGGGAAGAGTGGAAAGATTTGTATTATGGTAAATGTAAAGACCTTGTCCCCCCATTTGAATACAGCTATGTTCATAATTTGAACAGGTGCTTTATTGGTGTCATCATTTTAAATGGGTTTGTTTTAGATTGTTGTTTGGTTTAGTAAATTTCAATTGAATTTTACTTAATGGGTCTTATAAGCATGTTATATTTGTTAATTTTTTCTTTCTCCTGTGTTGGAATCGAAGGAGGAACTAGGACTAAGAATCATAGTCTGTTTTGCACACCAATATGTATATGTATATTTTATACTCAGTTTTTCTGCATTGGCAAGGACACTTAGAGTCATAGTGCAAAAACAAGGCCACATGCATTCCATGGCTGTGTTGTAAAGGATTTTGAAAAACCCTAACCAATATTTCTCGTGTTTCAAAGGTGTTTGTAAATAGGTATTCATTGTGTACATTATATCCTCCCAAACCCGCCTAGAGACGGCAGCTGGTAGGCATTGTGGATTATGATATATGTTGATGATTTTTAGTTTTAGGGAAACAACTTTCTTGGCTATTAGTGTGAGGATTACATTAATGATTTTGGTGAATTTTGTGTACTTGTGTTATTTTTTCATTTGCGTAAAGCTACGACAAGCAAGAGAACATTAAATTATAAGATAATAATATACTTGATACAAACTAGTTAAAAACTACTAATCTATACCAAACTCTAACTTAAGGAATAATTCAATTGTTGTGACAGATGGTTCATGATACTTAACAATTTGGAATGTACTGAACCTGATGATCTTTTGATACCTCAAGTTCTTAGAAACATTACAAAATTTGTTGGATTTTTTTATCCCAATTATTGATCTTTCCGTCAAGTGCAGATGGTCTGTTTACTGCGGCAAGAGCTCTCAAATTGCAAATTATCAACTGGATATTTATGTCCTGGTATGAGTGAATTTATTGTGAATCTCTGTAGGATGCTTGTGTTAGAGCTTCAATTAAAGCGTGCAAATAGATATTTATTCTAACATATACAAAAAGAAAAGAGAAAACTGTGCTGGATTGCTATGTTCAATCTTAAGACAATCTTAAGACAAAATTATCAAACCAAATAATAAATGGCTAATTACTATGCTTAATTAGCCTTATTTTGTAATATATAGTCATGACCTTTTTTTTTAATTTGAGCAATTATCTTTACTTGTATTGATGAAGTTAGTTTGAAATATGCAACTACTTCTAGATATCATTTGTTGGAGCATCTACTTGGGTTTATTACAATTACCCTTGTCATTATCATGTGTTTGTATTTTGTGAACTTTTAGGTGAGGCTGGAGCATATACTTGAGAGGATATCACTGATATCTGATGCTGCTAACATAGAGAAGCCATCTTTAGTTACTAATAGTTTGTTCACAAGTGGAGCGTTGGCTGCAAGATCCATCTACACACTTCAGAATCTTGGAGTATGATTTATGTTTTAAACGAAGTGTCTATCAGCAATCCTTGTTTCTTTACTTGATTTCCAGATTATTTATTCTTGATTATGAGCATATGATTTATGAGTTGGATATTTCCAAGATGCTTCAAGATGCTTCTAGTCATCGTGATACATCGTCAGTAAATGATAACATTTTATTGTTTAGTTTCACAAGGTAAATATATGTAGAGGAAGTGTAGTATTTTGGAACTCTTGGTTGTAGTAAGGATGTTGATATTTATGGCATTGTGGGAGTGCAATATTTGAAGTGTATCATTGTAATCACTTTCAATGGAACATAGACATATTAAAGCGTCTAAAAACCCTTGAATTGTATTAGTAATAAATCTATCAAAATCCCTTAAAGACGCATTTATGCGTCTAAACACTTGTTGTTCTTCAATGCAAAAAAGCGTCTAAAATCTTTTTAGACGAATAAAAGCGTCTAAAATTCCACACCATTTCAACGCACAAAAGCTTTTAAAAATCTTTTAAACGTATTCATGCGTCTAAACACAAAAGCTTAAATGTTGTATTATAAGGCGCAAAACACAATTTAGACACCTTTGAGTGTCGATAAAGCAACACTGTTTAGACAAAAAAATGCGTCTAAAATAAAGCGTCTAGCTATATAAGCGTCTAAAACCTCTGTATTTTTTTGTTGTGTTTGGTTTTGATTTAGATTTAGTTGCTAAATCTTGGTTTGAACTAAGATTAGGAATGAATTAATGATGAAATACCTCATTTTGACATTTGATATCTTTGTGGCAAAATTTAGTTCTTAGAATAAAGGGTATACTGATATCTAATTATGTTTCTGCTTGTTCAGCAACCCTCGCTGTGTTCATCTTTTTGCTAACTTTATTTAATTTAGGATTTTTTATCGTATTTTTGGTGAGTGGGGCAAATCCATCAGAAGAAAAGAGTAGCTATTGAAAAAGTTGATATTCCAAATGTTGGATAGTAGTCGCTGACTAATTCTTGGTATCTTAGATTGATTATTGTCTATCGTTTTTCGGTTACGCTATCAAGAAGAAAGAGGAGATTGAAAGAGTTTCCAAGGCCAACTATTAAGTACTGAATCATGTCTAGATTACTGTGTTTTTGTTGTTTCTCTCTTCGCTTGTAGATTATATAATTATAAATGTACTAGAGTTGTCAGCTACTTGCCCTTTGCAATCATAATGCTATTATTTTCTTTGAGAATATTTTGTAGAATTGAAACTATGAACAATTTTTTTTTTTTTTTGAAAATTCAGGAAATATACATAAAAATGGGGTAAGAAATTAAAACACCACACTGAAACATGGGAACCCCTAGCCTGCCGGCATAAAAAACCCCGCGAGGGGAAAAAGCCATTGGAAAAGAGGACCATGAGTCAGGCCACCCAAAACAGCATAGGGGTGGACTATGCAAACCGTTTTCAAAAACACCAATAGCACCTGGTTCTACCTCCTTACATACCAATACATCTAGTCCTACACCTTACACACCATTAGAGCTATGAGCTCGTAAGACACCAAAATGCAAACTACAAGCAACACCAACTACACTAAGGATGATAGGGACTACAGACACCAACTCTCACAGATAAAAATACACCAATCAACGAACTCCAGTATAGGATACAAACACCAAACGGATCCTCCAAGGGTCAGCGAGACGACTACCACATCCTCACTCTTTCACACCAAAAAATAGGAGTACTAAGACACCATTTCACCAGCCATCTATCTGTAATCACCATCTAAAATTGGTTTCCACTCCAAAGAAAAAACCCGCTAAAGACACCAATCAAAAGCGCCAAAAACAGATCAAGAACACCACTCAGCCAACGAGACAACATCCCCCACCATGAAGAGCCGAAAACTCCACCATCATCAACCTAAGAAGCCTAACACCATAGAGACAGAGCAACCGCCCATTCATCACCGAACCCGGAGCCTACGCTCAGCCAGCACCGAAACTGGCAAACCCTTCACGGGACCCACCATACCACAAATCTCTGCAAAAAGATGCAACACCTCACTAGTTCGCGGGACCCACCATCTAGACAAAAGAAACAGCGATCTCCAGACTTTTTAATTGTCATTCCCAATAAAACCTTACCCTAAAAAGAACAACCCACCTTCCAAGAACAGAGGCACAGGAATCCAAAAGCACCAGATGAAAGGCGAAGAGTCGGATTTCGACAGAAGCAAGATAGAACACCCCAGGCACATCCACAAGAAGGAGGCGACTTCATTAACAACCAGCAAAAAACCCCGAGCCTCCATCGATACTGTGCCAACCCACCAGCAAACTCTTCACCACCCCACCATCGAGAATTCATAGACCAGAAAACACCAATGTTGAACATCAGAATTTGCAGTAGAAACAGCTCCAAAATCATGAAACCAAACCAGATAACCTTGAGATCTACACAGAGCACCTCGAAACACCAATCAGACACCAAACAGACCCAAACCCCAAACTGAGATGACCAACTCCAAAGACCTACCCAACACCAACTCAGAACACCAACATCAGCAGCCATCCCATGAGAAACGCCGTCGAGAACAGGACCCAGGAGAACAGAAAACAAACACCAAACCCAACGCCAAAATTCAGAAGGCATACCTTAAATCGCGAGAAGCAAAAACCCAAAAATGTCTAATAGATTCTTACATCGCCTGTAACTCCTAATATTCCATCGAAAAATCTTTACGGACGAAACGCCGTAAAAACGCCTGGAAAAACACCCCGCCAGAGAAAAACCCCAGACTACCACCGGAAACCGCCAACATATAAGCCTACTCCTGCGTCGAACAAAACTTGGACCCCAGACCTAAAAAGCAAGACAAACAACACCCCAATAGACGAAGAGAGTCTTAAAAACGCCATTGAACTTCCCAGAAGCAGTTTTTAAGTAGATATGGTGCGCTTCACTTCTCGATGATTGATTTTCATTGTGATTCATACTTCATTGGAACAAGATGCTTTTGAATTGCAAGACACCATTTGTACCTTCAAATTCTGGAGGTGCAAACATTGTGCAATTGTGCGATTTTGTTAGGTCATTTGTTAACCAATCAAATTTTTCTAGCATGAATTCAACTCGATGTATCAACAACATTGCAACATCATACGCAACAACATAGTTGCTCAATCATTACCCTTTCAACAAGCCAATCAACCCATCAACAACATATGTCTAACAACTAACATTCCCTCAACACAAGTATGTTCCATACTTTTACCATATTCTTTTACAGTTCCATACTTTTAAGTCATTAAGATGCCATTTTCAACCCTGGCAGAAGTACGTTACTGCCACTTATACAATTCGGTAATCTTAATACTTAATCAAGTTCAGTTGGTTAATACTCATAACCGTACCATACCTCATAGCATCAATAGTAATCAAGTTTATCACTGATCAATAAGCACAAACAATATGACACTTGATATATGTAAAGGTCTGGCTTGATTAGGGCCAAAGCCCTATATCTAACTATGGTGGGGGTCGTCACCCCGCCAATGTTTATGCTCGAGCTTCTCCAGGATAGGTAGCTAACCCCCTGTCTAACACCGCATTTTACGTGCCGGCCAACACGGGCGCCGGGATTTTACATGTCGGTCCTTGGTTCGACATTTCCTTACTATCAGGGTCATTCAATCAATACACATATCATTTCACACAAGCACATCACATTTTTTTACTACTACAAGTTGACTTTAACTTTGACCAACTTAGATGTTAACTTCCTTATTTAATAGTATTCTACCTATATGTCCTTCTAAGTTCACTACTTAAGTTCACAAAAATCAATATTCTAAAAATAAACAGATACAACTTATTATTTTATGAAATTAATAAATCCAGTTATAAAACAAGTAACACTTTATAAGCTCATAAAAACCAATACTTCTAGTTTTAAACCAAGTAAAACTTATATATTCACACAAATCCTTAACACTTGTTATAAAACAAGTAAAAACTTTATTCTTTTAATATTTTCATAAAATCGAAATTTCACACAAAATTTTAAAAAGGGCAAATGTATATAAAAAAAATATATACTTTTACATCATTTCAAATAAATTTTAGTCAAATGGTCAACTAAAGATATATTTGTACTAACTAGCTATTTAATATCCCAAAAGTTACTTTTCATTATAGAATCTCATGTATTTAAGAAAACACTTTAATATAAATAACTTGCAAAAATTTTCGAAATATATCTTTTTTTTTACTTGTTATTTTTATTATTATCATAAAAATAGCTCGTAATAATTTAAATTCGTGAATAATATTTTTTTATATAATAGTGATCGAATGACCTATGAGTACTTGTTGGCCTCTTTCACTTAAAACAACTTAATTTAATTGATATATCATAGTAAATTCTAATTTTATTTTAACTAATATAAAAACAAAATTAATAAAAACTTTTACACGATAGCTTAATATTTAATATAACTATAAGGATAAACTTTAATATAAAAGATAACGTATAATGAAAACATCCTTAGCATAACCATAACCATACTAAAAAAAAATGTTCATGAAATAACACACAGCTTTATAAACTAATTTAAAGGCTTACACATAAATATTAACAATAATTTTAACATAGTCATTCTTAATATAACTACATTGCTACATAAATCATAAACTTAGTAACACTAGTTAATAATATAGACAATACTTAATATCAGTAGTATATAATAGTTAACCCAACTTCCTAACCATGTCCAAATATTATAAATTAACATAATAAAAATATTTGTTGCATAACTACACTAAATGTAACGTTAATCATAATTTACTTAAACTAACTTCATATTTAAACGTACTCAATTTATTTCATACTTTGCATATTATAAAGTAAACATAATGTAAAATTCCATATAAAGAGTAGGGTAAGAAGTTATACAATATTAACACCATGGATTAGTACTAATTAAGTACTAATTAAAATGATTAGGAAATAAGATCCCCTAATGTATACTCCAAGCTTTTGGCTCCAAACTCCAAATGCTAGTACTTCTAAGCTCCCAAAATAAATACCCAACTCTAAAATAATGATTCTTTAAGTACCCAAAATAATGACCCAAATGATGAAGATTTAAGTTAAATAAAATTGTTCTAAGCTCCATTTGCTAGAAATGTGTCAACTAATTAATATTAGAAAATTAGTAATGTAGATAATGAAGTGAAAATAGGAGGAAATGGAAGAAAAGTAGATGCCTTAATTTCTTAATACTACACAACTAGAATGATATATTTTGGGTGAGTTAATTTGTTTTAATTTTGCAAGGTAGAATGTTGGGAAAATAGCTACTATATATAGAAGATATTTGTGGGACAAGATCTTATAATATTTGGATAAAAAAAAAATCATAGCTCTATATCTTAGCCATAACCATCCAACATGATGGTAAGGAGGAAGATTGATTTCTTTTCAAACTTACTTTACTTATGTAAATAAATAAGTAATAAAAAAATATAGGTATGTTTTGACTTATAGATTTAGGTAATTATGATTAGTTGAGGTGCAAAACTAGCTTAAAACCTTAATTAAAATTATTCATAAAAATATGCTAATACTAGTATAAAATAATTTTAATAAAAGTGTTAAAGTCGTTAAAATAATCGTTAACGAAATTAATTAATAAATAAGAATTTTAAACGTAAAGTTTTAGAAAATCGTAGGTTAATTAAATGATTTCAAAATTCTGTAGTATATAAATTACTATCTAAAACTTTTGGGCTCATAAAAATAATACTTAGAAACTAAAAATATTATTTCATATATTTAAATTAATTTAAGAAATCACGCATTTAAAAGAAAATAAATAATAAAGAATTCGAAAATTAAGTCGGATATTAAATCAATTTAGAGTCAAACAAAGAAAATTTTAAATTAATTCAGAAATGATAATTAGTTGAAATAAGATTTAGCAATTTAGTAAAGTTGGATGACTTCAATAATCACAATTAGGAACTAAATTGACGGAATTAAGAATTAGTCTAAAATGAATAAGATTAAAAATTTTCAGTCTGTTACAATATATATAT